>JAZHYW010030898.1:0-43169 GCA_037355805.1 Ixodes ricinus | reverse complement strand
CCCAAAAGCTTTAACCCTCTATGGAGCGACGTTACCATATGGTGACATTCCGCGCCTAATTTATTATAAAGGTATTTCAACAAACTGCTCCCAACGCGCCACGACCGTTGCGCCACTATTTTCAGACTCCGCTAGTTCAACTTTCTCCTGGAAAACCCTTAGGCTGGATTTTTTTTTTCCAGACAGCCGTGCGGCAATGATTTCCAGTGTCTTTGTAAGTTTTTCATTTTTATTACTCTCAAACGTTTTCACAAGCGAAAAAGGAAGAGTCCTGAAATGACCACGACGAACGTCAACGCTGGATCCACGGACACCCGGGAAAAGCAACAAAGGCAACGATCCCACCGACCAAGCGAGCTCGACAGAATAGGCCTAGCAGGCACTCCGACCGCTCCGACGGTCCTTGGCTAGGACCGTCTGCCCACGACCGGCTGGATTGCTGGAATGGAATATGCCCGCGCGACCCTTGTGGACCCTTCCCGTATGAATAGTTTGACCGCTGAACTAAATTTCAGAGGTCAATCTCTTCCCCATGTCATCTCCTTGTTTTCCGAGGCAGCGGTGACGAACACTGTCGTCGGAAAGGGACTCTCATCGATTCTATCTTGTTTTGTGTGATATAGTGCTCAAATAAACGCCGTGTGGATTACCTTCGTAACACGGTATGTACACTTTGTTATTAGTATGCCATTTCTATTCTGACACGACGCTACGTCACTGTCGAGCTACGCGATGACGGTCCAACCTTTCTTTGCCGAGTGTCACGTCAGTATCGAGTTGCAATCGTATAAGATCGGCCCCGAAGCTCTTACCAAGGCGCGGTCTAATAGAGGTAATCCAGCACTTCGATCAAACGCGCGTCCGTTCCCAGTGTGAACAGGTATTTGCGCGACTCTTGCCTCGACACTCTCGTAGTTCAAACGCATCTTTTTTTAACGTCGGCTCGCTCCTGCATTTCCGAGGTCGCGAAAAACGCCGTGGCGGTTTGTTTCTCCATGTCGCTTTGTAAACGACTGGCACGGAGCTTTACCAACGATGACAGTTGTGTTGACTTCGTAGCGTTCGAGTTCGTAGCAGTGATCGAAGCGTTTAAATCGTGTTGAGCATCGATATATCACTGCACGGACACGAACCCCAGACAAGTGGTGGTGGAGAGGCCATCCGTGTTTCATGAGAAACAGCTTGAACGCTAAGCATTGTTTGACATAGACAGTACAGGACATACACCGAGCTGACTATCAACGAGTAGTTAGCCTTAGTTAGCCTGTGTTTTGTTATTAAAAATCCACGTGCTCCGAACTATGCCGTGCTCTCCGATTGGTTGTTCGTGTTGCCGAAGACGCCGTCGCCATAGCAACAGCACCGGAAGTCGTCGTTTTCTCTAGGAGGTCGTAACTTTCCTCCTCTCACTTAAGAACGCGTTTGTGAATACCGTTTTCGCCTCATCTTACGATGATCGTAGCTTTACGAACTACGTAGCTAAGTTGTCGTAGGTAAGAGGTTTTTATGAATCTGGCCTCTGATCCTTAGGCACCCAAGTTCGTAAAAATGAGGAGTCCGCAGCTTCACCGCTCAACAATTGACTATCTTCCGGTCGTCGCCCACCCCAAGAAAGGACAATAGAGTGAACCGAAATAGCGTGAACCGGAATGGGAAACTTTCATATTATACACAAAGAGAAATAGACGGGTGGGGTATTTGTAAGGACCTTAGATTTTGGGGATCTGGTTTCAAACTCCCAGTGTTCTAACTGTTCTGCTTCTGTATTCTGTTCTCTTACTATATGATCATGTCTCCCAGGCTTCACCATAAAGCCGTCTGGGTGTTTTGTATTTCTGAAAACCTACGAAGGAAGGGTCAGTGTGGTACCAATTTTCATCCTTCCGAAGCTTTGTTTGAAAAACTTCACAAGTGACATAATATACGCAAAATGTGGCGCGTCTCAAGGTTGAAAAATAAAAAAGAACGTAACGTGTTTTGTATGTGCATGAAAAATTGTGAACAAAAGGCTTAAAAATAATTGTTTTTAGCCTTGGCAATTTTAGCTATATTTTTTACGGCTTTGGCTATATTTGGGATATACCTCCCAGCCGTTTGGCGTTTTTTGTTGGGACCATCTGGCAACACTGTACCCGACTGCCCCACTGATCAGTGGACTGCCCCGACTTCGCTGCGCGTCGCGGCGTGCTTCGAGTTTAGTTTCGCTTCGCGTCAGTTTGCGACCTTTTTGACCTCTTCAGCGAAGATCCAACGATCAAGCATGGGGCAGGCTGACATGCATGCAGTCATTATGATCCCATTAAAGGAACCAGGAAGAAAACTCTCAAGATAATGAATCATTCCTCTGCAGAGGTTGTCTTGGGTGACTGAAGTGATGTGTGCTCATTTTACCTCGGTTCTTAGGGGAGATATCTGCACTGACTCTACTGTTTATTTTTTGTACGTTTTTCTTATCATTCCTAAGAAAACTGCCTTCGAAAAGTGAAGATGTCACAACCTAATTAAGCGTTTTACCTGTAATGGTTTTAAATCACAATAAAATAATTTTTTTTCAGAATTAAAAACATTTTGTTTTCACGAACTTTATAAAGCTTTTAAGTAATTTTCTTTGTAGTTCCAACACACAACCATGGGAACGCGGTAAGAGCTCTAAAAACACAGTGTTCATGCATGCAAACAAATGTGGCCATGAAGGAGGAAATTATTGTAGCTTAAAGGGGCCCTGCAATCATATTTAAGCGTCTGCCTTTTTTGCGGTTTCCACGTCTCTTGGGGTTCGGGCAAGCCAGCGGGCACGGAGAGAGTAAATAAATATCAGTGCGTCATATTTTAACCGGACGACGCGGAAACCTCCTCCACCGACGAGGGCGACCCGCGGTGCCGAAAGCGCGCAAATATGACGTTTTTGGTCCTGGGCTTACTACTGGTCAGAGCCGCTAAAAGTTTTTTTTTTAGTCGAGATACAAACTAAGTGTCGCGAACCGTTTCAGTTATGTATGAAGGTAGTTTTTGTTCAGTATTTTAGATCAGAAAAGAAACAAATGCAGTTTATAAAGTACGGAAACAAGAAATGACCCGTCGACATACCTGCCACCAAGCGGCGGAAAAAGCGGCGCATATTAGGAAAGGGCTAGTGGGATGAGGCGCCGATGAACGGCGAGCGTAGAAAGGTCCCGAAGCGTAGAAAGGCCATTTGGCGGTATGGCACCGCGAAGTGGCTCCTGTTCTGTACTGATCTTTACCCCGTGTTTGCTGTCGTTTGTGGCTAATGAAGTGTTATGCCGAAATAGTCTTTAAAGGGCGATGCAACAATTTTTGTACTTTGCGCAAATACCGCTTAGAACGGATCCCTGGCGTTAATGACCTATGAAACACGCGTTCGTTTTTCACCCCACGCAATAGAAGTCCCAGAAAAATATTAAAGAAAAACGAGCAGCGTTCACCCCCTCAACTCGCAGCCAGAACAAGCGGCCACGTGATCTGGAGCCGATTATACGCCGCCAATGTTGGTCATAGCCACGCGCTGGGGTTGGCAAAAGCACAAGACACGCGCTGAGTTCCAGACATTGTTATGGCTCGGCTATTGTCGTCGTTGCAGCGATTGGGCCCGGGCCACTACCCGAATGCTTCTCGAGCTAGTAATTATCACGAGCCCAAATCGAGTGTCCACGCAATGCTCGGGTCCAATCTATGAGCCGCATTCAAATATCGTCACTTGAGGGTACTGCGATCCCCACGTTACGTCATCAAATTTTGCAAAGGAGAGATTGAATGAAAATGATCGCTTTTGTCCTTGAAATTACACCGCAACAAAGGAGTTTCTCGGCCAGTGGCGTTGCGTGCGAGTATCCTTGAGTCCCACTAGTGCCAGTAAGCTCGTGTAAAGTGAACAACATTCCAATTGAATATCGTTGCACCGCTCCTTTAATCGCGCAGCAAATGCAATGCGAGCCGCCCTGGCCGCCCGCTTCATACAGCCTATCCAACACACGCTTTAGTGGCGCCCTCTCGAGCCGTCGACACGGAGTGCGGCAGCCGTGAGCGCTCGATGAGCTCACTCATCCCTCCTCTAGTTCACGGCCACTCAAGCCAGGACCTACGACGTCATGAAGGAGGTTATTTTTTGCTTGTTTTTGTAATTCTAATTTGCCTATAGGTGACATTCACTTGACGTCACTCGCCAGGGTTCGCTGGCATCGGCCACCACGGTCGCCATCTTCGAGGTCTCTTTCTACCGCACGTAGGTGTCGGCCGGGCCTTTCAGCGTGGTTTAGCAGCCTTTTACAACTTTAAAGGGTCTTTTTGACCGAAACTAGGCGTTATTCTTGTACTTTGGTGCTTTTGAAGCGCCGTAGGAATATTTTTCATGTGTTTTAGTTCGTTTTTGTCGCTATCGGACTCGTTCACCGCGGCCGCGTTGCTCCCTCGGCTCCATGCCGAGCGGCAACGCGGCCATGTCGCGCGCCGTGCCTACGGCGGTAGCTCTTGCGAGAACTGATTTTCTACTTTGGTGCTTTTGTAGCACGGTGTGATTACTCTTTGTTTTGTTTTGCTAGTTTCTTTATTGTTTTTCTCTAGCGGATTTTCTGCACTACGGCCGTGTAAACGTGTTGCTCCATCACCTCTGTGTCGTACGTCGTGCCTTCGGCGTTCGTTCCTGTGCAGAAACATACCGTGCGGCTCATCGAGCGCGCAGCTTATGAAAAATACGGCGCATTTTTTATTAGCCCAAGCGATTTAAAAACCGCATGTAAGCGATTTGGCGAGCGACAAGACAAGCGACGGCGACCCGCTTCGCTGCCGCTCGGTCACTCGCGCGACGAGGCAAACCGCATGAAAGCGACGGGACCAAACAACGACCAAGGTGATTAGCGCTAGGTTTTCTAGAAATATCAAAACCGAGCTACGCGACGAGAGACAGTGAAGGGTGAACCGCATGTAAGCGATTTAGCGAGCAACGGCGACAGCGCCGGAAGTCTGCGACGAGCGACGGAGATTTCTCACGGTCGCTCGTCGCGACGGTTTTTGGATTTCTAGAAAACGTCGCTTATCGCCTTGGTCGCTTACCCCCGTCGCTTTCATGCGGTTTACCTCGTCGCGCGAGTGACCGAGCGACAGCGAAGCGGGTCAGCCGTCTGCTGTCGCTCGTCTCGTCCCGTCACTCGCTAAATTGCATGCGGTTCAGCCTTTACACACGGTACTCGGCGGGCAATAAGGAAACTAAAACGGTCCGCTCCCGAGATAAACTTTTTCTCTCTTCTGTTCAACGAAGCTTCTTCAAGAATATGAAATTAGCACACACTACCAACGGACGACCGCGTACGCGCGTACCCAAGTCTGTCAAACCGCGACCTCGAAGATGGCGGATCGACGGTGGCGCTCCCTGGCAAAATCGAACCTGCAGGTTGAGTGAATACCACCTATAACTTTTAAAATAAAGCGAATTTTGCGAAAAGGAAAGTTTCATAAGTTACTACGTTCAGTGCGCTTAGGTTCGGTGCAAATTAAAAACCAGTCAAAAACTTGTTGCAGGGCCCCCTTCAGTGCGCTTAGGTTCGGTGCAAATTAAAAACCAGTCAAAAAATGAAAGCCGTTTACAACTCCCTGTAATGCCGAATTGGAGCGCAGCTCTTGAGGAGGGGGAAGGTGCGGAGGGAGGGGGGTTCACGTGACCTCGGGGGGGGTCACGTGACCTTAGGGTGGTCACGTGACCTCGGGGGCCACGTGACCTGGGGGTCACGTGACCTCGGGGGTCACGTGACCTGGGGGTCACGTGACCTCGGGGAGGGGGGGTCACGTGACCTCGGGGCCACGTGGCCTCGGGGGTCACGTGACCTGGGGGTCACGTGACCTGGGGGTCACGTGACCTCGGGGGTCACGTGACCTCGGGGGGGGGGTCACGTGACCTCGGGGGCCACGTGGCCTGGGGGTCACGTGACCTGGGGGTCACGTGACCTTGGGGGTCACGTGACCTTGGGGTGACCTTGAGGTTACGCCGACGCCGACGGCGACGCCGACGGCGACGCCAACGGCGACGCCGCTCAAGCCGGGAACGGGCGCCTAAGAGCTGCGCTCTAAAACTTGTTGCAGGGCCCCTTTAAAGGGTAACCGCAAAGAAAAAAAAGTGTATTTTGAAACAGCCTAATTAGGACAAGCATGTCACAAAACAATTTTTCCGCCAAAAACAAAATTTTTTACAGCAATATTTATTGCGCAGGACTGATTTTAGTTTGCGGCTATTTCACCCGTTTTGAATCGCGCGCCACAAAGTTGCTATTATACGTCACAGAGTAGCTGCTATACGTCACGGAGTGACGTATACCAGCCACTCCGCGGGCGTCGAAAGAGCGGGAGTTTCAAATGCGGAGAGGTTGGGACTCCGACTAAATTACGTCCTGTGGCGTAAATATTGCTAGAAAAATTTGTTTTTTCGCGGAAGATTTGTTTCGTGACATGCTTGTCCCAATTAGGCTGTTTAAAAAAACACTTTTTTTCTTTGCAGTTACGCTTTAAGGGCTCTGCAACAAGTTTTTGACTGGTTTTTACTTTGCACCGAACCTAAGCGCACTGAACGTAGTAACTTAATGAAACTTTTCTTTTCGCAAAACTCGCTTTATTTTAGAAGTTATAGGCAAATTAGAATTACAAAAACAAGCAAAAAATAACCTCCTTCATGACGTCGTAGGTCCTGGCTTGAGTGGCCGTGAACTAGAGGAGGGATAGTGAGCTCATCGAGCGCTCACGGCTGCCGCACTCCTTGTCGACGGCTCGAGAGGGCGCCACTAAAGCGTGTGTTGGCATTGGCTGTATGAAGCGGGCGGCCAGGGCGGCTCGCATTGCATTTGCTGCGCGATTAAAGACTATTTCGGCATAACACTTCATTGGCCACACAACGACAGCAAACACGGGGTAAAGATCAGTACAGAACGGGAGCCACTTCGCGCTGCCATACCGCCAAATGGCGTTTCTATGCTCGCCGTTGGTCGGCGCCTCATCCCACTAGCCCTTTCTAGTATGCACCGTTTTTTCCGCCGCTTGGTGGCGGGTATGTCGACGGGTCATTTGTTGTTTTCGTACTTTATAAACTGCATTTGTTTCTTTTCTGATCTAAAATTCTGATCAAAAACTACTTTCATACATAATTGAAACGGTTCGCGACACTTATATTTTGTATCTCGACTAAAAAAAAAAAGCTTTTAGAGGCTCTGACCAGTAGTAAGCCCAGGACCAAAAACGTCACATTTTGCGCGCTTTCGGTACCGCGGGTCGCCCTCGTCGGTGGGGAGGTTTCCGCGTCGTCCGGTTAGAATATGACGCGCTGATATTTAGATACTCTCTCCGTGCCCGCTGACTCGCCCGAACCCCAAGAGACGTGGAAACCGCAAAAAAGGTTGACAGCTTAAATATGATTGCAGGGCCCCTTTAAAAAGCCTGACAATTCGACCGAACTAAATGGCCCGAGCGTTACCACTTTGTTGGAAAATTAAAAGGGAAGAAAATGTTAAAAACTTGCAATTAAGATGCCCGGTTCTTCTGCAGGAACTTCGGGGTTGCCTTGTAGCATGACTCTTCTGCGCCCAGCTCTCAAGATGGCACCTGACAGAAGTTCTATTAATACTTTATCTAAAAGAAAGCCTCTGGAAGGTGCCATCTAGAAAGTTTGTGCGTATGGCGCGTGTTTCTCCTCGCTTTCTCGGGCGACGCACACGCGCGTGCCGGGCTGTGGAGCAGTACACGCTGGGCTGTTGCTTGGAATAGGGTGCCTTCACGTGAGCTTTGTTTAGGGTGATGACATCTGACCATTCTGTTCCTGACGCTTTTGTTTCTTTTTGGTTCCTTAGCGCAAGCAAGCGCATCTCCCGGCCGGCCGGCACGAGCTCTTGGCATTGACAGTGCTACGGCGGCAGCCCTGTGAACGTAGCACGTGATACGCCCTCCGCCCGTAACCGCGCCACCTCTCCAAGGTCACGTGACACTTACAAGGCCTTGGGCTGGCTCCGATGGCTCGTAGCATCCGCAGCGGTCGCTCCTAAGGTGGAGGTGTGACGGGCGGAAGCTCATAGTATGCCTCCCGGGTTCGATCCTCATTCCCTGCCCATCTCGATCTGGGTGAGTTTCGTAGCGGCACTTGTTCGTGTAATATGTACTGTAATGTGCACGTTAAAAACCCCAGATTAGCGGTTGCACTCCACTGGCTAAATTTCAAAGACCGGAGTTTTTTAATCGAGAAATCCGTCTCGTTCATTTCCCTAAACAATATTTCTTAAATATATTTTTTTTGCTCCCGTTGAAAATGTGATAAATTAAGAATTATACAATATAGATTATGAATCAACCTTGATGTGTACTTGAGAACAGTTAAAAAGACTCACACTCGCAGATGATTACTTCAGCTGCATGAGCCAAAGAAGTTCGCCAGTATCCTCCAGCAAGTGCGACCTCCTTTGATTGTTCACAATAGACTCTGCTGCGCTAAACCGACACACGCACGGCGTCGAAGTGGCCGGGACAAGTGGAACCTTCTGCACTTGTCTGTAGCAACGAATAATGCCTCTACAGTTAACCTCAAGTTAAAGTTTCACCTAAAGTTTGCCCTTCATACAGGTGTTTTCGTTCACGTCTGCGCAAAGAAACCGTTTACTTTTTACTTTCTTTTGGTTCGTCCAAATTTTACCGATTAGCAGGTTCAAAAAGTAATCGCTATTAAAGCATTAACCGTGTATCGGTAGGTTAATCGATCAATTGTTCAGCCCTATAAATTTATCATCTACAGCTGAGGACGGGTCGCCCGTTGGGGCGTACCAACGGCATTCTGAACATAGAAGCAACACACATTTTGTTTTTGGACGCGGGGAAAACTTTTTACCTGTCCACCTGCTTGCTTGCATACTCCTTTATGCGCTCAAGTGGATAGTGAAACTGTCTATTTACCGTCATAACTCAATCTATGGGCTCTAAGCATCCCTAAAAGCCTGAAGTTAGATTGAAGGGCGGCTGATTTCCCTATTAAAATCCAATAAAAGATTGTGCCACGCCCTCATTTCTGGGCGGCGGCGCCGAACACCAGGGGTGCCACCAGACGGGAAGGCAGCAAGGGAGGGCACGCGACAGCCAATCAGGGGTGACGACTTACGCCGCAGGATTTAATTTAGACGTAGTCACAACCTCCCACATTTGAAACTCCCGCTCTTTCGATTAGCGCGCGGAGAAGTACGCCTCGCATCTCGCTCTTGTATTTGTTCTTGGATTGACTTGGCTGCAGAGTTGAACGACGTACGCAGCGTTTCGACTTCCGGTGCGTCTTGTTGAAGATACGCCAGATCAGGGCGTGTCAAAGATACGTTTCCCATGCAACCCCTCAGAATTTACGGCGCTCCGTGCCATGGCCGCCATACAAAAAACTTCGTACCAGTGTTGCTGCATCTGCAGGTCATCTTTAAGTTACAGCTGACGAAGAAAATCTGGCTACGGCGCAACGCCGATGTACGCTGGAAGCAACGTTACTAAACCACTCAGTTGGGAAACTGCCATAGATACTGCTCCGACAAAGTGGCCCCGATCTGTCCTCGCGAACCGAGCTAATGGCGATCACAACGCCGCCATTCCTCCCGCAGCGGCCACTCGAGGAACCGCTCGTTACTTCCATTTTGGCTTTCATCGGCCATTTGTGCGCCGAAACAGATACAGTGGAAGAGGCTACAGGGGTGCCACCCCGTCACCCCAGCGGACGCCCCGCGTCCAACTACCGAAGCTAAAATACACGGTCGGGACGCGCTACCTGAAAGCACCGCTGAGGCATGGTTGTATAAAACAATATTAACTGTGCTGCAAAACCTTGCAAACTAAAAATTTTACAAACATCACGCGCCCTTCATTTTGTACTAAACTCCAATACAAGTTACTACAAAAAGAGCTTTTCTGTTGGTTTTTACACAAAATCATGCTTTCTAAAAGCTCAAGGTGACCACAGTACAGACAAATGATACAGAGTGGCGCTGTTGTCGTATTTAGCTCGGTCTCGGTGGACGCCAACGGCCCAGGTTTCGACGGCGAGATTCCCAACTGAGTGTTTTAGTGACGTTGGCTGGAAGCTAGAGCTGCTTTCGTTGTTTTCGTTCGGTCGGAGAAAATCTGGCAACAACGCATTCTCAACATGGCACCGGTATTGTTGTAGTTTGACGGGACGCGAGAAGCTCCGTGGATTGCGAGTGCATGTAGCGAAGACGTGACCGTAGAAATGCCCCTGTGATATTCTCGGAAGACGGAAAGTATCGTTCGTAATCGTCGTGTGTGCTTCGAAAGCGAAGGGAGTCACAGGGTCTCCGAGCGCGCAACCACAAGCCAAGGTTCACGACAGCGCTGCGTTGTCTTCGGCGATCTAGTTCTGTTTGGTGCAACACGGCGATGCGACAAAAAGCCGAAACGTTCCTAGTGTGGTGCGGTGCTTAGAGGTAGACACCCACACTAACACGGAGCGCAAATTGGTTGTTGTGGAGCTGAGGTTCAACGGGTTCAGTCTTGTCGTCGTCAGCTGATCTGGTCCAGCTGGTCCGGGAGGACGCAGCGAGCGTCTTTAGAAGTAAACCTTCGTTCCGTTTCAAAATGTGGAAGATTCCCGACGCATACCGTGGGTAAAAAGCTGCGGGGAGTTTTCAACAAAATTACTTAGTTTTAATGGAACAAGCGTTTTTATGCTTCGTGTTGTTGGACCGCGTTTGCACAGCAATGTGTTTGCAGAACGACGCACACCGCTCGAGTAGATGATTGGCTCCTGCAAATGACCGGTTATACAGAATTTCAGTCACCACCGATATCAACTTAAGTCACCACCGATATTTTCCTGTAAATGTCGTGCGAGTTTGTTGCGTGCTACGCTCATCATACGGCAGGCACGTAGCCAGGGGGGGGGGGGGGCATGGCCCCGCCCCCCCCCCCCTTGAAATCTTCCATTTTGCTGGGACCTTCTCTCCCCCCTCCCCTCATACAGCATTTTTTCATGGGCGGGCGCCCCCCGAAACAAAATCCTGGCTACATGCCTGTCATACAGTGTGCATAAATTTGGGCAAGATTTCCTAGCTGCCACAGATGCATGAACTAACACCATTTTTTACATAGTGAACATAGTGCTTTTTTATTTTGGGGAGAGGCGTTGGTGCATTTATTGTGGTACAATCACTTGAGAGTTGAGAAATTGGGGAGAGCGAGCAAGCTTTCCCAACTTTGTCCCTTTTCTCTCTGGCACTGCCCCTAGTTTCAAGTCGCAGTTTCAGGAGGCATACCCTAGCAGGTACAAACAGGTAAAAGACTGGGAAGTCAGGACGGTGCGGGCTCCGTGTTTCGCGCTTTTCGCAAGTTGACTGAGGAAGTGCTTTTGCGAGGTATGCGGAATATGCAAATGATTTTGTTATGGCCGTCGTTTGCGTCTTTCCACCAAAACGAATGAGATGATGTATAGAGGCGCAATCACAAGCCAAGATTTACGATAACAGTGCGTTTGCACTATTGTCGGCTTTAGAGAGAATGCAACTCGTCGTGGGAGGTTGACACTTTACAGGTAGGAAGGGAGCAGTACACTACGCACTCAGTCTCTACGTAAGTTGGTTTGGAAGCCGAGAAAAACAGTCTGTCGGCTAACGGCAGAATTCGGACGTCCCAAGGCTTTACCGGACAGCGGTTACGTAATATCCTTACTGTGCCAGGTTTTTTACGTAACAGCTGTCTCAGTCGCGAACATTCGGTGACCCGGTGGGAATCTTGAAGGCCTCCAGAGCGAAATGACGAGAACATACCTGGACACATTTCTCGCTACGAGAACGCCCGATTGCCACCAGCCAAATAGCATTCAGCTTGTCATCTTTCGGGGCGACGATACAATACAACAAAATATATTATCTTTTTTTAATACATTCCGGCTGCTGGCTGTTGGAAGACTCGCTGTCGCGATCACTCATCTGACACCCGTTTACAGAGCAACGGTGCCGCTTTACAGGAGCTGACATCTCCAAAAATTAAACTATTGCAAGCGCAAGCAAAAAAAAAAAAAAAACACACGGTAAGAAAGAAAAGGGGAAAACGAAATTAACAAACCGGGCTATGAAAGCCAAAGCCCTGCGTCGCTTCCTATCACTTTCACCTGCGACAGCTGCTAAACAGACACTACTTCACTTCAGGTAGTCTCACTCAAGCACCTGGATCAACACGAAACACTGATCACTTAGGCGAGAAGTCTGGTCGAGGTAGGCGAGACAGGCGGGAGCAGAGTCTTCGACGTCTATGAATACAATGGCGAAGCTTTTGTTTGTTAGGGTATGAATCCAAATGGAAGTGCCCGTCTTGTTGACCTTATGTAAAGAATAATAACTCTCATTACATGGATTAAACATACCTGGATTAAACATAAAAATATGCCGCTCAAAAGGAAATTACAACGTATTACGAAGGTTTGACAACCAAGATTTAAACTCAATCAATTAGCCAATGAGGAAAGTTGCCATCGCACGTCACTCCGTGACGTATAGCAGCCACATTGTGGCGCGCGATTTGAAACGGACGAAATAGCCGCATACTAAAATCAGTCTCGCGCAATAAATATTGGTGTAAAAAGTTTTTCACGTAAAAATTGTTTTGTGATTTGTTTGTCCCAATTAGCCTGTTAAAAAAACGCTTTTTTTCTTTGCGGTTACCTTTTTAAAAACTACCGTCGTATTTCATTAACTTTAACTGCCTGCTACCTTCTTGAGCATACAATACATAATTTATCAGAATTTCTATACGAGCACAATATCTTTACTGAACATCCGCATAGATTCAGGAAAGGTTTTTACATGCACAAAATTTATCAAAATTGTTCACGATTTCTCCTCGGGAATAAATAACAGAAAATAACAGTAAAATCCATTAGAATTGCGTCAATTTGTCGCAATCGTAGTTTGTAATGACCATTCTTCTGACAAACTCTCCGTTGACACTGGCGCGTTCCCCAGGGCTCTCTGGGCCTCTCCTTTTCTTGTCATTTATTAATAACAATGCACAAGATGATCTTGTTAAAATCATGTTATATGCTGATGATTGTATTATTTATTCAGGGATAAGTTGTACCTCCAATCAACTAGTGCTAAACAGGGCTTTTTAAAATATGGCGACATGGTGCACGGAGTGGCAAATGACCACTAACCTTGAAATAATATTTTTTATAATAATTTCTAAAAAAGCAGTCTTTTGAAGTTTGTTTATACTACTAATAACATCGTGGCTTAGTCAGTTGGAAGACTTGGCGAGATAACACCGTAATCACTAGGTACATCGACGCGAACGGCTTCACCACGGTTCAGCGCCGCCGTCAGCGCACTCACTCAGGAGCAAGCCATCGCACGTCCGTCCGTTATCGCGTCAGGAGGCCGAATCTCTCGGCCACCGATCCCCACAAACGTTACAAACACCAGATGGGAACCAGTTTTTCAGAGCAAGTAAAAAGGTCTCAAAACGTAGGACACCACTAACCTAGTTTCTAACTGCCGTAGAAGCATTCTTCAAAAGCTAAAATGACTAACCAACAGATCTGCAACCAGGCAACGAAAAAATTAAAATACGAATACATGGAACTCCGTACTGGCAGAAAATATCGCACAATATTAAAATGTTAGCAGGTAGATATGACGTTAACGTTCTCTCGGCCCCTTGTAAACAGCCCCAGATCTTTCCGGAGCTGACAAGGCAAAAACAAATTACTTTGTTCTTAAAAACACTCATTGTAGCATACTGTATGTGTTCCGAATGTCGAGTACCAGATACCGCTTAGCTGCGGGAAAGTTCACACAGGGCAAACCGGGCGTTGCTATAATGATAGAACCCGAGAGCATAAACTTTGTGTGCGCAACAATGCGGGGGCATTTGCTCACCAATGTAGGCAATGTGAGCTCTAAACATAACTTTGGATGTCTGAAATAAAGCAAAGGATAAAACCGAGAGAAAGAGAGAGTGTTAGGAGTTTTATATTAAAAAGACAGATGACATTTGCTTTAGCACAGTCTCTCTTGATTCACTTCAAAATGTAGTGACGTTTCTGGATTGCTGTTTGTAGGAGTGGTGATTTGTTGTGATGTAGGGTGGGCAGAGGGGTCTGCGTATATGTGTGTTATTAACTTCTAATAAAATCAGTTAAGATATGGCGCCTGTCCTGTTGTCTTCGTTTCTTCGTCCTTGTTCTCTTCGCGCTTTTCAAACCTTTTATTTAGTATCGACCAACCAGCCTGAACCAAAGTTTTAATGCATTCGTACGGGGCGAGTCCTCAGAACTGTAGACGTGGCTGAGATCGGGCCGTGAGTTCCACCTAAATTGCGTGTAACAACGTAAATATTACGCAAAACAAACTTTTGCGGATAAATGACATAAAATAATTGCCCCATCTAGGCCCTTTAATTTCTTTTCCACTTCAGTGTCCATTTATTTGAAGTCAGTACTTTATTTTTTTTACCGATTTCCTGAATATAAGCTTGAGTGACTTATATTTACGCTTACATATATCCGCATTTAGAGAGAGAACTAAAACAGAAGGACAGCTGTGTCTGTCTGCCCGTTTCTGATGCAACTGATTAGACGTCATCGGGGGGGGGGGGGGGGGGGGTGAATGACGTAACAGCACTTGGGTCGAATCAGTGTACCTCATTGGTAGGACGCCATGGAAGGACGCGTTGAGACTTCATAAACGGTGAGGGAACTCAGCACACCGTAGTTTTACTGCCCTCTCCTATTGACGTCGAAAGAGAGGAGGAAGCTTTCCAGGTGCGTCGGCTAAAAGTCATGACAGCACAAACGGCAGTGAACAAAATACACCTGCCATTCTTTCAAATCTTTCTTGACAGGTAAGGTGAATCCGACGAATCTTTCTTGACTCTAAACCGTTCGTTATCAATGGGCAAGATGACCATTGGTAATAAAGAACCAATCGTTGAGGACCAGCTATCTTAAAAAAAACCAGAAACATTTTGTTTGTTTTTTTCTCTCGCATTTGTTAAACCCTGCTGTGGTGACAAAAAAAAAGAAAAAAGAAAACGCCAGCGCGCGGTTTTTGGATTATGAATGGCAAGGATTTCTTCGAAACTGTATATAGGAAGCTTGAAAATTGATTAGTGGTTCATAATTAGGAAGTTTGATTGAAAATTGATTAGTGGCCTAAATTGGATAACCTCGACCGCTTATTTTAGGGCAGCCAATTTCGCAGCACTTTACGCCTCAGAAGAAGTACTCTAAGAAATCCGGTGCGCTTGCTCTCCTGCAAAAACATATGCAGAGCGCCAATCACTGAAATCTACGGAGCTCTCGGCGAATGAATGATGTGGCTGATAATATGTATAGACTCACCAGGAAACGATCTCCGCGGGCACGTAGCCAGGAAGAGCGGGGGGGGGGAGGGCATAGGCCCCCACCCCCTTCTCGAAATATTCCATTTTGTTGGGGCCTCCTCTCCCCCTCCCCCTCATATAGCATTTTGTCAAGGGCGCCCCCCCCTTCCCCCCGAATCAAACTCCTGGCTACGTGCCTGGGCCTGTGCTGTGGCACTGAGCTTGGAGAAGCGTCATGTTCAGTACACTCTGAGAAATGCCTGCGAGTCTGCTTCACCTCAAAACACTCAAAAAGCCAATCATTGCTATCTAGGAAATCAGTTCAGCGAATGATAAGACGTAACATTTGTTTAGACCTTGAAATGCAGTCTGCGCTGTGGCATTACGGAATGCAAGCATGTTGCTTTGCATTGCGTAATGCCACACCGCAGACATCATATTTAGGTCTAAACAGATGTTCCGCCTCATCATTTTCTGAGCTGATTTTCTAGATCGCAATGACTGTCTCTTTGAGTGTTTTGCGGAGTAAGTAGACGCGCAGGCATTTCTTAGAGTGTAGTACACCACAGCGCAGACAATTTCTTTTGGGTGTAAAACATGTTACCAGCCCTGTTATCCGGCGAGAGCCGCCCGTACATTGCAGTGATTGGCTCTGCCGTGTGCTTTGCGGGAAAGCCCATAAAATAAATCATGGGCGTGCCGCTTCAGATTGTTTTAGGGTGTAGAGCTCGCTGATAGCTTATACGTAACGCTGGCGGGTGAGTTCACATTCGAATACAAATTTACATTCAAATTTGTTTGACGTCAATATTCCTAGATGTCGCGAGGGTACAGGTAGAAATCCGCAAAAAATGTTGTTTTACTTGGTCTCCTCCCCCCCCCCTCTCGCCGCACACACACATACACACACACTCACACAAGAATTGGCAAAAAGTAGATAATAAAATAGTTATATAGGAAATGCTATGGAAAACAGTTGTGGTATCTGAAAAGTAAACCCGACACAAAAAATAATTTTTTTTTGTGTCGGATAACAGAGGATAACAATAGAGCGTCGCGGGCGTCGAAGTCGGCATAACAGGAGGACCAAACGCTGGGGCGAGACTGACCGCGGCTCGCCACGCCCTTTCTACACGCGTGGGCTTCTGGAACAATCGGCCGGTGCGTAGAACATTCTGACCAAGAACAAGCTACACGGTTCACGAATCTACCAGAACAGCACAATACAGAGTCAACAAAAATGTGTACCCGCGGGCAGGCATCGAACCCTGCCTTTATATGTGGAAGGCAAGCGCGATAACCGCTAGGCCACGAGCGCTCTGCCAGTTTCGTCAGGTACGCGCGGCAATATATACAATATAGATTGAAGACTAGAGATTAAAAGGCTTCCGAAAATTCGCTTTGTGCGAGCGTCGTATTTCGAGTGAAAAATAGCGCACAAAACGCCGTTTTTTTTCGGTGGTAGAGCAAAGTTTATTAATGGTACACGCGGTACTGCTTCCCCAGATGACAGTAGTAGAAATGTTCGAAAGAAAAAGCGAGTTGTAAATTTCCAAGTTCGTCTGCTTCGTTTGTAGGGGTTGCGGCGACGTCAGATCAACGTCGAGCTCCGATTGGTTCTGATTGAAGGATAGTGAGTCGACCTCAAGGCAGTTGGCTTTGAGGTCTGCCCTGTATCCTTTCAATCATAACCAATCAGAGCTCGGCGTCATTCTGACGTCACCGCGACTCCTGCGCAAGAAGCAAAAGACTTGCTCTCCGCATTGCGAACATTGCATCGTGGCACAGCCATTGAGAATGAAGCATTAGCCGATCAGGACGCTGGATAGCTAATCAAAGAGCAAGAAGGGTTAGCATAGTTAAGCCACGTCATGCGTACCGCAAGCTGTCAGTGCTCCGAGGCCCAGATAACAAGTTCGTTTCTTCTATTCCTATCTGGCGACGTTATCCCCCGTAGAAAAATAGGTGTCCGAATTTCGTTACCCTTATGTACACTGCAATATAGAAGAATTTCCTCGGAATTGAAATGCACGCCGCGAACTCATTACATAATGCATAATTTTCTAGAAAATTTAGAGTGTCTGCTGTTTTGCGTACAATCTAGAAAATTTGGAGCGTCAATGTTTCCGCAAAGTAGTGGGGAGAGTAAATCGCTGCGGTACATGAACTTGGTGAATGACTAGGCTAATGATAGGTTTAAACATAAAAGAAATAAACAATCTGCTGCGCTGGAGCATGGAGCACGGAGCAGGGTGAAGCGTCATGTTCATTGCCACAGCGCAGACGTTTAGATGTAATCATAGTATCAGCCCCGTCATATTCGCCGAGCTTACTGCGTAGGTTGAAGAGATGGCCTTTCGTACTGCTTTTATGGAAAAGACGACACTTCAGATTTCTTACAATGGAGACATTTCAGCAGAACCATTCATGTCGACGGGCGAGCGATTGTGTTTGGTGTTTGAGTTTCTGATGTAACAGAAGCGAAATGCTTCAGTAACGTGGAGAGTTGGGGTAGTTGGTATTCGTTGATCCTAATGTAGAAACAGCGCTAAAACACGAACGGAGCAGAAGAGATACGAGAAAAGGACGAACACTGTACACACACTACAGTTGTGCTGAAATACACACCGATCTCTCGATCTTGCATCCAGTGATGGGTACCCAAGGATTTGGAGCCGCGTTGCTGATCTTAGTGAGAGCGCTGCTGCCTTCATCGGAGGCTGCCAAAGTGAAGTCTCCACATATCGTGATGATTCTAGCAGACGACCTGGTATGTGTACAAATCTTCCTAATTTTATTCGCCAAAGAGTGGGTGCTATAAATCCTATCCGGGTTATCTGGCAACATGGGGCGCATGTAAATTGTCGCCGTTCTTATGAGGTTCTACCTATTTTGCCGATGCTATCTTGAAAGCTTTGTGTATTGGAACTCAGTAGTACACAATCATTTAAAACTATCGACGCATTTCATTTCACTTTCACATGGGAATATCTTGTGTAAGATTTCTAACTTGTCAAACATTTACAATTTCATCCCATAGCGCCAGATTATCTTTTTATTTTAGTTTTTCCGTCCTTAAAGTTTATAGTGAGGGCTATCTCAGCTCCCGAGCATTTTCATCATTTTAGAACCGTGTTGTTGCGTTACGGCAATGAAGAAAGAATTCGCATTCACTTTGTTCTTTATTTCGGATCTGAGACAAATAAACTTCCATAGACTGCTAGAGGTTCAGGAAAGGAGGACGAGCTTGTCCCTCAAAGCAATCAACTATTTTCACTTTGGCAGGGCAACCACCTGGAGAGGAGGCGGGTTCAGAGGAGGAAGCCAGTAGTAATGACTAGCGTGCAGCTTTTTGGGAGAAGCTTGTCCTGCTTTTCTTAACCTGGAACAGTCTATAACTGGCTGATAATTACTGTCGATCAAGAAACGACTAAACGCAGGGCTGGAACGACGTGAGCTTCCACGGATCATCGCAGATCCCCACGCCCAATCTGGACGCCCTGGCGGCAGACGGAGTCATCTTGAACAGCTACTACGCTCAGCATCTGTGCACCCCGTCCAGGGCTGCACTGCTGACCGGGCTCTACCCGATACGAACCGGTAAGCTTCTGAGAATCGCCTGGGCAGGGCATCAGACAAGCCATTGGTGACGTCACACTAGGGCCATGGCGCTGATGGCGGAACAGCCGGGACAGGCGCTATATGCTTCGCGATTTCGAAAACTGCATCTTTCCACGCGTGGGAACAGCAATTGTGAAAATATATTTAATATTTTTTCTCCTATTTTACATTTGAAAAGGAACAAGCACATTTTAAACTTTAGTTGGATGCAGGCGTCTCCAAGCCACAACCAGCGATCCGTTCCCTGCAGGCCAGGCGCCAAAATAGTGGCGCGTAAAGAGACGGCCTCCAGACGCGCCAAATAAGATATGAGAAAGAACGAAATGACGCTGCAACGTTATGCGGGTTCTATCGTCATATTATGTATTGGCCATTGTCATTGCGAGCATCACAATCCTCAGTCCCCTGTGTTATATCCGTGTAACTGCAAAAAAAAAAAAGTGAAAGCCGTTTACAACTCCCTGTATTGCCGAATTGGAGCGCAGCTCTTGAGGAGGAGGAGGGAAGGGTACTCAGGGGAGGGTACACCCCTCCTCATCCCCTCATTCTTCAACCTCCTCTGGGGGGTCACGTGACCTCAGGGGGAGGGGGGTCACGTGACCTGGGGGTCACGTTACCCCCCCCCCCCCGAAGTCACGTGACCCCCCGGGGAGGAGGCTCGCACTTTGCACTATGGGACATTTCCCATAATGCACCGCGCGTTTACGCCGACGGCGACGCCGCTCAAGCCGGAAACGAAAGCCTATGAGCTGCACTCTAAAAAAAAATTGGGGTGTGTGTATGTTTATACAACCTAGAACTTAGTCTTCCTCAACGGGCGACTTCTCTCCAAGATGTAGATGAGAAATTTAGCCAGTGCAGTACAATCGCTAGCCTGGGGTCCTTGACGTGCACCACGCAGTAGTGATACACGACTGCACGCCGGTACAATGCTCATCCAGATCGATCGGGAAGGGTTGGGATTGAACCCAGGATCCCTGGGTCCAGCAGAGCGAGCTCTCGCTCCACGTGCTCGTAGCTGGTGTGCGCTAGTCCACTCGGCCACCGATCCTTTTTTGTATTTATTGCATGGGAAGGAGACAGGACCAAACGGCAAGCATACAGTTCGACAAAGTTATCACTTATAAGAATAACAATATAAACAAATAAACGGTTCTTGATCACATCAAAGTATTGTTATCGGTTTACGCTCGGGAAACGACAGAAAGGATTCAAAATAAATGACATAGCTAAAAATCAGGAAGATGGAGACATCGATCAATGAGAGCATACCAGTCTGGGCGTTAAGATGATCCAACACATTTCTCACGTGGGATACAGTTTCTATAAAATTTGGTTTTCTAGTCCGGGGTGGATCGGCATTTCTGTCGATCATTCTCGTCTTCCAGAGACTATGCAAACCCATCAGCGTGAACAAATCATAAGGAAAACTATCGTTGTGTTTTAAAGGTAAAAGCCGGATTGTGTAGGCGTTGACGTCCAAATCCTTTTTCAGTGTTCTCTGTAGAACGTCCCAGAAGAGGTAGGCGTCAGTGCAGAAAATAAAACAATGTTCTATAGTTTCTGGTTGGTTACAAAGACGGCAATTCACTGACCATGGTACAAAAATTCCTCGTTCGCGAAGCCAGGGTTTCACAGGCCACGTTGCTCGGCCACCGATCCCCCCTATGGTATGTCGTACTGAATGTGTCCTCAGGGTCATAACTATAGCATTTTGTCGCCATCAGTTTTACCATTCTCATTTTTCTTTTGCCTTGTGTGAATATCTCAAAGTTGCTGTGTTCGGATATATGTCTGGTGAGTCTTCTGGGTTACAATATTTATGTAGTGTCATTATTATCCAAATATTGATCTTTGAAATAAAGTATAAGTTGGTCCACCACGAAATATATTTTTTTAATTCTTACTACAAGTGTAAATTCTGCTTCTGAATACTTATCTATCTAGGCTTATTTATTTTAGCGTTTTATATTAATATTTACTTATTTACTTCTTCGCTCTCGAGAATACAGCCAGTCACAAATCAGGCCTCATAGCCAGGACGTTTGAGGACCCCTGTTTTAAACAAACTATAAAAACGAGCTACACACTCCGCGCACGTAGAGGGAAGTTCAAAGTCATGGTAGTGCTCGACGGTAGTCTATTTCTTGCCACACACGAATCAACTGATCCTTAATTATTGAATTCCCAGCTTCAATTGAATCCGATGTTTCAGATCTCGAAGAATATCGGGGAGGAAACACCCCTGTCTTCTTAATCCGCCTATAGATTTATTTTGCAAGCCGCAGCCACAAAAAACGACTGTTGTCGCCATTTTTTTTTGTGAACAAAAAACAAGGCCGCTGTGTGGCATATTGAACGAAACTTCTATGCGCAACGCAAGTTCGTCTGCTTCTTTTGCAGGGGTTGTTGTGACGTCAGAACGCCGAGCTATGATTGGCTTTGATTGAAGGATAGTGGGTAGACCTTAACGCTAGCAGCCTCAAGGTATAACCACTATCTTTATAATCGAGCCAATCAGAGCTTCGCGTTCATACGTCCCACTTCTTTTTAATAGCCCTGTATAAAGCGGCAGGTATAGTCAGTGACAACAGAAGAGGCATGGGAGGAGTCGTGTCCCTAGCATCTTATTACCGTTGAGCAGCCAATGAGGTTGCGTCAATCAGCCGCTATAAACGCCCAGAACCAATCACAAAACTAGAAAGGCGATTATATATATATGGGGACACGCCGTCCGTCTCTTTGGTCCTCGGTGACCGTATACTTTGGAAAAACCTTCTGTGGCATTTCCGAAGAAAGGAGGATTGCGCGTGCACAGCTTTTCACCGATGAGAGAGCAAGCGCCGTACACCCATTGCCGCATTGCCGCTGAAAGCTTTTATTTCATCCACGTTTTAGCGTATTTGCTGGGCACAGCGGGTAAATCGTACCGCAAAGGTAAAGCTTGACTGGATCTGGCCTCCCTGCAACTCGCGTCAGCGGTGAGCGGAGCTTGAAAACAGAGCAGCTGCACTGACACGATACAACGTAATTGCGACGCGCCGATGCCTGGATGCTTTCGTTACCGTGTTACAAAGATTGATGTCATCAGATATGGCCCTGGCCGCAGTAGAGTAAACAGGCGAGGCCTCAAAATCTCTCCCTTTATAGCCGCAGGTGGCAACGGACAGGAGGCGCCGGCAGAGTGAAAGCTCAGGGTTATAGGTAACCCGTAATGCTGTTTTGTTTGGCGCTATCTAGCGACTGAAGCAAGAAACATTGGGTATGCGTAGGAGTGGCGGCTGCATGGTCCAAACGTGAGTTATTACTCTGGGGGCGCCGCTTAGCATATCTGAAGCAAGAAATACTGGGTAGACCAGGAAGACGCGGGATCGCATAACATGCCAGTATGGCGGAAGCTACGGCCCTGGCGGACCAATCGGAACGTGACTATGTATCACCGGAGTGACCTTTTAATGCGAAGATATATCAGGTTTTTTGCTGCGCCATGCTTTGTGCGTTGCGTTGCGCTCATATACGTAGCGCATATCGAAGCCGTCGTCACGCAACGTGGAGGTTATCGTTCACCCTTTGCCAAGTTAAAACGAGACAGGATATAACCGTGGGCTCTCACCCTGCTAGCGCCGCCTGGCTGTTGCCGGCTGGCTATACTCTTTCTCGTTGGAAATTGGCGAAGGGTGAACGCTGCACCTTAGATTGCCTTTTCACGGCTTCGATATCTGCTACATATGCGAGTGCAACAAGCACACATTGGAGCATGACGCAGCGAAAAGCCTGACACTTCTTCGCGGTAAAAACTCCCTCCGGCGATACGCATAGTCACGTGCCTCGCTCCGTCGTTCCGATTGGCCCTCATCTCAGTACCGACGGTGCCGCGCTCCGTGAAGAAATAGTGTAACCAACCTCTGCTGTGCTGTCCTCGCGTAATGCAGCAGAGGCTTGTTCCACTATTTCTCTACGGGGCGCGGTGCCGTCGGTGTCGAGATGAGCTCCGATTGCTAACCGAAACTTAAAAACCCGTCGAATATGTGCGGTTTTTCAGAAAGACGTAAAATGCTGCGCGCGCCTTCTATCGTTCTGTAATTTATTGATTTAATGTTTTTCAATGATGCTCAGCAAGTTTCTAATTAAAACCGTGCCCTTAACCACAATATTAAGAAAAAGTTAATTACGCAAATATAATTAACAAGTTAATTATCCCAAACTTTAATAATTTGCCTAAATGGGCCCCTCGCCTAGGACCGAAACGACACAAGCCTTTTTTTCTTGCGATGCGCAGTTTTCGCAATACCGAATTTGTCCACTCTTCCTGAAACACCCAGTATATCCTTTATCACGATTTAGTCCTACATGGTTGCATATACATACCTTTTTGATAAAGTTCCTGGTCGATTTATAATTTTACATTATAACTTGAGTAACATACGTAACCGTGCAACTCGTATTCCAGTCGCTAATAACCGAATATCAAACTGATTCAGCATTTTATCACAGATGTCATTCGTTTGTACATGTATTTTAATTACAAACTTTTTCACTATTAAAAAAAAAACACGAGGAGGCTGGCTTGCGTTGTTGTGCTGGTTTGCTATACCTTGTAGAAGTGAAGGCAATCATGGAGCAGGATCAGATAAACAGGGGCCCTAAAATCGTTAAACACAAAGTTGGAGTCAAAAGTTCGCGGAGCGCGCCGATAGGACGCAGGCTACAAAAGCGCGAACTGGCCGTTGTGATAGTCCAATCAGGGGCCCTAATCTGGACACTTGGCGGAAAAAGTTGGCGAGAAATCTGGCGGCCATGATTGGCCAACTCCACATTTGATCTCGACGTCGGCTAATCAGAGCTGCCGGATTTCTCGCCGACTTTTTCGCGCAGTGTCCAGCTATGGTTTCGCTATGGTGGTTTCGCTACTGTAGCTCCGCGTGAGCCCCACAATACGGAGACGGCCATTTTACCCAGTGTACGTAGTGCTGCTGGCACTGCTCCGGAACTTCGCTGTTTCTAGCGGCTTCGTTTGCCCGTTTGATAAAATTAGTTATAAAAACGTCAATGCAACCGAAATGTTCTGCACGTTTGGACTAGAAGACGGAATTACAGGCTGCCTTCGCTGCCGCTGAAGCTGAATCAACTCAACAGCATTTATTAAACAACGTGCGCAACCTGCTCGAAAAACGAAACCGAACGAAGATGAGTCGGGAGGGCGAAAGCTTTCTCCCGTCTGCCTGGAGAAAGAGAAAAACGTTTCGTTCCTCCCTTTTTCTCGTGTCCGCTTGGGGGCGCGTCAGTAGAAGGGAGGAAGACGCGCCGTTGCTACTTTTTTCCTCCATTTTTCTTAGAGTGTACGTCCACCCAGATGATAAAAAGGCAGCTGGTTTTGGGCGGCTTCCGACTAGGATCCAGACATAAAAAGAACAACGAATCCGGTTAACTTTGCGACGGTGTTGGAAAGGCAGCCTTGATTTTCTGCAAGGCGAAAACTCCTCTTATGGCGATTTCAGGTGGTCACTTTCCCGCAAAATATTCTGCCATATATTCGGCAACGGCATTCGCGTGGTCGAAAGCTGGCGAGTTCAAGCCGTTGGGTGGCGAGTTTTTAGGTGCAAGCCGGCAATTTCCCTGCACATTTCCCGGACCTAGTGCCACTAAATAAGCTTCGCGCCAGTGAACGACACTTACCCATCTTGTGGCTTAAAATCATGGTTGCCAGTTATCTGCGGCTTTATCTAGAATCACCGGACACGATTTTCCGTCCTAGATAAATGTTTAAACCGCTTGTGACAGAGCAAAGCAGTATCACATGAGCTTACCAACAACGAATCTAATGCTGAGGAGGTCGCACATTTGAATCATGACGATCGGCGGTTGCGTATGCTCTGCACAAGCACTAAAATGGCGGCTTCCACTACGATATCAAGGTACACAGTGCTGATACTCTAAGCGTAGCTCATTTAGAGGCTCTGCCCAGACACTTTCCGAAGTTCAGTCTGGAAGCATTGATCAGTATCATCATTTGAGGAATGGCATAGGTGTCGTACTAATGGCGACCTTGTGGGAACTGATGACGGAAGAAGTTGGAGATGCACCGATGCGGATGATGCGAGGCATATACATTAGAGACGATAGTACGATGCGACGCAAGAATTGAATACAAGAGCTGCGTAGGCAGTCCTTTATAAATCGTGTCCCGTCAATCTGTTGGTGGTACATAATCGGCCGTACAATCCCTTATGTATAAAATTTTATCATGGCTTCAATGTGGATTGGTGTTTCGTAATTACCGATTGTATATTTCTCACTATCGAAACTGGGAGACCCAGAAAAAATTGTAAGGTAACACACATTCTCAACTGCTCATGACCAGCAAAGTTAATATTGCCCGTCAGAATACTACGATCGGCTTATTGATTACCATCCCTTGTGTAGTAAATGGCAGAACTGCTGTTTGAGGCACCAGATGGCACTGAATTTTCGAAAAGGGTCTATTTTTGCCCCGAGCTCCACAGGGTCGGGCAGCTTGTCTGCCAGGCTGTATCCGCTTTCGTCACATCCAAATCAGAAAAGAGAAACCAAACGAAACATTGCGCGTCGGCAGCGCCAAATAGCGGGTAGATCATTCCATGCCTAAGGAGACCGGCAATTTTTTCATGTCTGGAATGTGTAAAAAAAAAAAAACAAATAATAATTTGGATAAGGAAGTTTCTGAAGTTGAACAGAATTATTTTTTTGTGAAAAAATATAATTGATTTTTGCTGCTATTTTCCTCTTAATTTGTGGAATTTGCATAAAAGCCATGTAGTGACAAAAGTAAAAACATTTTAAACAAACAATTGCGTACCACACAGATATAGGTGGGCACCTAAGTACTTAATAACATGCCCTATTTTACACTAAAATACGAACACTGAAAGACGCGATTCTGTGTTCAAATAGAAGCTACAGAAAAAAGAGACTTTATGAAATTTCTTTATTTTTTAGTCACGTTCGAATTTTTTTTTATTTATTCATAATACCTCAAAGGCCCAGTGAAGGGCATTACATGAGGGGGGGGTACATTCAGGGTAAGTATCAATTAGAACAAAGAAAAGAAAAAGTCAACAAAAAAAACGCACACACACGCGCACACACACACACGCTCCGAGGAAAAAAAATAGATAGAATCTAGCGAATGCAAAGCGAAAGTATGTAGATAAAAGAAAACGGATGTGAAAATGAAGTTATAATGCTAGCATGCGCGACAAGAACCCAAAAAACAATGATTCAAACTAAATAATTAGAAATGATAACAATGACAATACAAAAAATGCACTTTGACGCAAAAATGACAGAGTAAAAAAGGCAACAGAACAACAAAACAGCAAAATTCAGGATGCAGTGGGGGATCATGGGGGAAAAAATGATTGGAGAGGGCATTGCGAAACAATTTTTTATCAGATATGTTGACAATGGCTTCGGGAAGACCGTTCCAGTTCTTGATTGCGTTAGGAAGTGCTGAGTTATTAAATGCGGCTGTGGAACCAAAGATGCGTTTGAAGCTTTTGCTATTATTTTGACGATGAGATATTCTATTCGGTGGTTCTAGAAGTAACGAGCCTGGTTGACCGGGATTAAAATGCAGCCGATGTAACAGACAAAGTAGTGAGATTAGGCGGCGGGTTTCGAGGGGGTGAATAGAGTTATGCTGTTTAATGAGCGAGACGCTAACAAATCGAGAATAAGATGATGATATGAACCGAGCGGCACGGTTTTGGACAGATTCTAGTTGATTAATTAGGTACTTCTGATGGGGGTTCCAAATAGGCGAGGCGTATTCGAGTTTAGGGCGAACGTAAGTATTATAAGCTAGATGACGTAAATGGGCGGGTGCGGCCTTTAAGTTTCATTTCATTCATTACAAATTACCATTTACAATATTACAAAAGCACTATACATATAAAACTTGGTATTCGAAAACATTCAAACAAGAAAGAACAAGATCAGAGGAACCCTTGATTGGCTCAAGTAATGTACACAATGACAAGAACATTCAAACCGAAAACAAATTATCATCTTGAAAACCTAATTCAACAAATAAATAGCTACATTTTTTTCTAAACAACAACTCGTCACGTTCAGTTGCCACAGAGTCTGGGAGTGCGTTCCAATCTGAAATACTCAAAACGAGCGGAGATGAGAGGAATAGATTAGTGCGTGACGCAAAAGGTTCCACTTTCTGGGGTATTATCACGTCGGGCTCAAATATATGTTGCATGGCCTACAGAAAGTTTGTCTGAGCAGAGTCACTGTAATAAATTCGATGAAAAAAACACAAGCGTGAAATTTTTCTTCTTATCTCCAAACACGACAGACCAAGATTTTGTTTTAAACTCGTGGCACTGGTTTGACAAGAGTATTTTCCAGAAATAAAACGGGCGGCTTTACTTTGCAAGGCCTCAAGATTTTTAACAAGGTAATTTTGGTGCGGGCTCCAGATTATATCTGCATATTCTAGTTTTGGTAAAATTATAGTTTTATAGGCAACTAAGCGTGTTTCTTGGGGTACCTGGTAGAGCGTACGCCTTGGGAAACCGAGTTTTCCAGATGCGTTTAATATGATGTGATCAATGTGCGTGTTCCAAGTTAAGCTGGATGTGAAATGGACACCTAGATATTTATACGACGTGGCAACTTCTAGTTCGAGAGAGAGGAGGCTGTACTCGGGTTAATATCACATTAGTTTTATTAGTAATTCCTCATTAGCCGGCATTTTCTGATGTTAATGTTAAGCTGCCATTTTAAGCACCAATTACTAATTTTGTCAAGGTCAAATTGTAGAGCGCAACTGTCATCTGTACTAGTTATTTTTCGATACAAAACACAATTGTCTGCAAACAGCCTGATTGTTGATGTTAAGGTGGATGGAAGATCATTGATATAAACTAAAAACAAGAGGGGACCAATTACGCTACCCTGAGGAACGCCTGATGTCACAGGAAGTTTTGAGGAAAGAGTATCGTTTAACTTTAATGATTGGGTTCTACCACGCAAAAACGCTGCAATCCATTCCAGGATAGATGGGTCCATTTGAAGATGGGACAACCTTTAAAGGAGTCAGCGGAAATTGTGTTAATATGAGTGATCCAGGAGAGATTAGATGTAAGATGTACACCGAGGTACTTGTAAGAAAGGACAGAGGGGAGGGGAACATTATTTAAGAAATAAGTGAAAGACGAGACTGAACGCTTTCTAGTGAAAGAAAGCAGATTGCATTTAGAGATGTTAAGTTGCATTTGCCATGTGGTACACCAGTCAAAAATTATATTAATATCATTCTGAAGGACATCATGGTCATTTGAATTGTTAATGTTTCTGTACAACACACAGTCGTCAGCAAAAAGTCGTATGGTAGATGACACAGTGGTTGGAAGGTCGTTAATATAGATAAGAAAAAGAAGGGGCCCGAGAACTGTGCCCTGTGGGACTCCAGAGGTCACATCAGTAGTGCAAGATCGAAAATCGCCTGTTACGGTAAATTGTTGTCTATTGGTTAAAAAGTTACGGATCCAGGAAAGTGTTAGCGAATCTAAATTAAGAGCGGAGAGTTTGGATATTAGGCGACAGTGGGGAACGCGATCAAATGCCTTTGAAAAATCTAAGAAGATAGCGTCGGTTTGAGAGCCAGAGTCCATATTGGTGTGGATGTCATGGGTGAATTCAAGTAACTGCGCCTCACACGAGTATCCTTTGCGAAATCCGTACTGATATTTATAAAAAAAGTTGTTATTTTCAAGATGGGACACGGAATGGGAGAATACTATGTGCTCTAACAATTTTGACACTACACTGGTTAGGGATATGGGGCGATAGTTAGTTACGGACGATTTTGAGCCAGATTTAAAAATAGGAACGATCTTCCCAAGTTTCCAGTCAGTGGGAATGCAACAAGATGACAATGATTGTTGAAACAATAGGCACAGTATGTCGGATGAAATGGCACTGGTGTTTTTTAAGATCTTTGAACATATGTTGTCGGCACCCGATGACGTAGAGATATCAAGGTTATTTATGAGTTTATTGATGCCGAGACTTGTGATTACAATAGGGGACATGTATGAATAATCAAGGTCAGTTACAGATGGAATGTTGGATTGGTCTTCCCTAGTAAATATGGATGTAAAGAATTCGTTAAAGACTGTAGGACAGAGAGCATCACGCACTGGCTTCCCCGCTTCATCTGATAAGGTTATTGATGATTGAGATTCCTGTGGTGATATTACTTTCCAAAATTTTTTGGGATTATTTGTTAGAAGAGAGGGCAAGTCACAACCAAAGTACTTTTGCTTAGCTAGGGCAATGGAAGAATTGTAGTCGCTTTCACATTGGGCATACTTTACCCAGGCCATGGGAGCATTGCAATTTTTGGCAAGGCGATATAATCTTTTCTTTTTATTGCCTAATGTCTTTAGCGTTTTGTTAAACCATGGTTGATTACTGTTAGAGCGAATGTTAACTAGTGGAACAAAAGTATCAGTGAGTTGAGATAGTTTAGTTTTAAAAAGGCGCCAATTTTCCTCGACTGTTCTAGTATTAAAGCCATCAACGTAAAATTCATAAAAAAAGGAAAGAGCATCGTTTATTGAAGCAAAGTTGGCTTTATTGTAGTCCCGGATTATCTTGGTCGTGACTTGTTTTCTCTCGGTATGAACGGTGATGTCAATGTTTATTAGTTTGTGGTCACTGAACCCGCTATGAAAAGATACAGATGTAACGAATTCGGGAGTAGATGTAAGGACTAAATCCAAAATGTTATCCCCACGTGTGGGATTATTAATTACTTGTTCTAAGTCAAAGTTTTGGCAGACGTCCAAAAAGTTTCTTTCTTTTCCATCCTGTGAAGTAAGTGTGGGCCAATCTATTAGTGGGAAGTTAAAGTCGCCAAATAAAAATACGTTTGCATTTGGGAAATCTTTGCGTATGGAATAAAGTTGGTCATGAAAAATATTAATGAACTCGGAAGCACTGTCGGGAGGGCGATAACAAACGCCCAGGATATTCTTTTGGAAGGAGGAATAAAAACCAATCCAAGCTGTTTCGATATCGCCATCAATTGGAATGACGTATGATGGAATTTCTTTTTTGACTGCGATCATCACACCACCTCCTCTTTTGTTTATTCTATCGCGACGGTAAAAGTTAAAGTTAGAACTGTTAGTCAGCACTTCTTTATTTTGAATTTCTGGTTTCAGCCATGTCTCCGTAAGGATGACGACATCAGAGTCATTATCGTAAAGGAACGATGATAATATATCGCATTTTGGAATTACGCTTCGTATATTTGTGAATGATATTGAAAGTGAGAGGGTGTTAGTGACATTGCAAGAAGGGGTCGATTTATTGCAAGGCAGTTTTGTAGGATTGTTTACCCTTTGCTATCTTGATAATGGTTTCACAGAGTTCGATTCAGAGTTGTAGACATAAGTAATGTTATCAATCTTTAGTTTGTCGAAGGTTAATTTAAAAGGAACATTTTTCGTCTTGGCGTACTCGATTAGTTTCCTTCTTGCATTGCGGACAGGGATAGAAAAGTCCTCCCCCACAGAGAAGGGCGTGCCTTTCAATTTAGGACCGGAGGAGAGGATGCTATCTTTGTCCTTGAACCTAGAAAACTTTACAATGATGGGGCGTTTTTTCTCGGTGGTATGCCTTCCAATGCGATGGGCTCTTTCAATATTATCGGGGTTAATGCTGATACCAAGATGGTGACTACAGAATTCTAGAACCTTCCTTTCTGATGCAGCCCACGTTTCGCTTGGTTCATCTATGATTCCATAAAACAGCAGGTTAGAACGGCGAGATCGGTTTTCGGCGTCGTCGCATTTAGAGGCCATATCATTTAATTTTTCTGATAACGTGACCAGATTTTCGCTGGAGGGGGGTCTTTGTGCAAGGTTTTGTATTTTGTAAGTTCGGCCTCCAGCGCGGTCACTTTTGCAGATAGCTGTTTTATCTGTTCATCCGCGTTCTTTAGCTGTTCTTTCATGGTTTTCATATCTGAAAGAATTCCCTTTTGCCCTTCTTCTATTCTATTAACGGTATCAAGTATTTGCGTTTGTACATTGTCAGAATCCCCGGGCCAGGGGCCAGGGTTAGACTCAACGTCGCCTGCTACCAGCAGTCGCGAACGAGACAAGCAAGAGGCGAAAAATGATTCAAACAACAAGCGAACACGCTTACAAAAACCTAGAGTGTCGAAGGGGCATGACACCGTCACTACGGAGGTGTTAGCTACAATACTTTTTTCTGCTGTTCTCTCAAAACTAATAATTGAATTGCTCGATATGAAATTTTCAAATCCTTGTTCTGTTGCGTTTTAATTAAATGGCAAAATTCGCAGTTTATCCAGAAAAGGCCATATTGAGAGCCAGAAAAAGCAGTGTGGTCGGCTGCGCCTGGAACTTTCGAAATAGCCAAAAGTTAAACCCACCTCGTTTGTTAAACATATCGAGAAATTATAAAAAGTACGTTTTTTCTTTTGTTGCTGAGAACTTATTTTTTAAAGATGATTCTCTCCGATCATGCCTCCAGGCTCCCGCTTCGTAGGCCGTGCATGCCGGCGTTCGCAAACGAAAATGTCAACAATAAAAAAAAAAAAATTGGTTAAAGTGCAGGCGAGTTGGTGTAAGTTTACGTGATGATTGAAACCTGAGACTGTGATTTGAAAAACGGAAAACTCGTGAAGTAGGAAGAAAAAGGAGGGACAACGTCTCAACACCTGTCCCTTTTTCTTCCTTCTTCACGAGTTTCCGTTTTTCGAACCACAGACCCAGGTTTCAATCATCATGTATAACGTCAACGGTGTTGGACGCCGGCGCGAGGTTTTGAACGCTATTCGGAAAATACATTTTATTCAGTTGAAGCGGACTTTATCCCGACTTCCAAGCATCTGTGTCCTATTTGCGTTACGTAATGATACAGGTGTTTTAAGTTTACTCTTACTTCTGTCCAGGTAGTGGCCGATGAACGCAGGCCTGCATCGTCTGCTTTCCGAGTTTGGGAATGAGGACTGCGCGTGGGCCTCGTCTGTCGTATGTCCAGATATAAAAACAATTCAGTCTGGACAGCTTTTCACCGATGATAAATGATAACGGTGATGTCGCTTCTCCGTTGGACTTAAATGTGTTTTGATAGAACATGTACTACCAAAAGCAGCATAATAATGAAAAAAAATACTCCACTATTTGCGGCGGACACCTCACATTCCTGAGGTCACATGTGCAGTGTTTTAGGCTCCGGAATACCCTGGAGGCCAACAGAACATGTCTCGAATTCTGAACTCACTAATACTTTTAGAGGAAGTGTGTTTGATAAGGGGTGGGAGTTACACAGGTGCCGCGTTCGCCATCTGAGTGTCAGGCTCGGCGGATATTAGATGAGGTAATTAATTACCGTGATGGTAAGTCGGTTTATTAAACAAATTGTTCATTTAATTTTAATTAATGGCTTCATGGCTTAGGTTGCAATTGCAGTTTTGGCGCCAACTACTATCCGAGGCGTGACCAATTAACATCATTCTTGAAAAGGCAATAGTTTGTTAGGTTATTCATCGATCCGTTTTTATTGTTTTTACTCCCGATATTAATATTGTGCGTAAAAAGATTGCCCTAAGCCCTACCCGCAATGACGGTTAGAAGAGTGACGTAGTCGTTTCATGACGTCGTCACTATCTTTGCAGCCCGCTTTTGGGGATGCTCCAATGAACTTTTACCCAGCCGGCTTCACGACGGCTTGCTTGACGAAGCATCTGCGTTGCTTTGCTATTCTTTGTGTTTTATTTCTGAGGCGCGTGCTTGATACCGTATTCTTACGGCCATCGTTCGGGGACAACGCCGACGACTTTTCGCGTAATGGGACAAGTAAGCCTTTCGCATTAAAATCGCTTTGCCTCCAAAATGCAATATCTGTCGGCATAATAATCATGATGTACTCTCGTCATTGTACCTGTGTAAAGCAAATTTAATAGTATTTTTTTTAGCTTGTCGTGATGCATGTGCCGAATGACTGCGATCTACGGAACGTAGATTGCAGTCAATTGGCATATGCATCAGGCACAATGCTAAACAGAAAAACAAAATATATAAAAAACAGATCTTTTTTTTTTTTTTAAGAGTGAAGTTACGAGCTGTTTGAGGTCACTAAAGGTTGTTACAACTTCAACGTTCAGCGTAGCACACGCGGCGCAGCGCAGCGCACACATTCGCTGATTGGTCGCAGATTTCGAGTTTCTGCTTGTCGGCCAATGAAAGGCGTACGTTCTGCGCTTCGCTGCGTTCGCTGTGCTCATCATCGGGAATATCTTCCGCAGGGTTACAGCACAGCGTTCTAGTGTCTGGCCAACCGGGAGGGTTGCCGGTGAACTTCCAGATTCTTCCGCAGTACCTAAGACAACTAGGCTACAGGACGCACATGGTGGGAAAGGTGAGTTCCCCCAAATTTAACTAGAGTGCTTAGATTCGAACGTGCTTCGAACTGCTCCATCTATGTCACGTGGTACATGGGCCGCGTTCACAATACAAACTGATAGGAGGAAACCAAAGCGTCGATCGTCTCCACAACTACTTTACAAGGAGATGACATTCTGCTTCGCTCATTTCTATCAGACAGCCCGAGGAGTATATTGGGAGAGTGTGGCCAGTGGGTGTGGCGACAAAGGCGCTGGAGAGGAGAAACGTGAAGGAAAGGGACGAGAGCGCCTAAGGAGCGAGAGAGAAAGAAGAAAGCAAAGAGAAGACGGCCGCCCTTTTGACGTAACACAGTGCTCTGTTGAGGCCATGCGTCGTCTGCTACGGGCTTATTTCTTTTTCGCCTGAATCAAAGTTGGCGTCCAAACGTGGAGAAACTCTCATTCGTTGGCTTTTTAAGCCACCGAAGAATAACGCTATACCATTTTCTTGCCATAGCCTGCCAAATAAAGGAAAGAACCGAAATTTGGATGTTGTTCTCACGCATTTCACAGGGCGAATGAATGAAAATGGCGGCCCTCACCGCTCAGCTGGGAGAAGCCGCGAGTTCACGCGCGTGCGCTCACGCCTCTTGTTCTGCGCCGCAGGCTGATTGGCTCACTCGGGACGGGGGCGTTAAGGCGGCGAGATCATAGGAGTGGCCAAACTCTACTGCTTAGAGCACCATATCCTACGCTTGCGGCAGGCGTACACCCCCGTCGGAGAGGACGCATGCCTAGCGCGCTGTACACGAAGTCGCGCTTTTACGGTGCCTTGAGTGAGAGGGCTGCCATGACGTACCGAGATACCGGATTCACCGAGACAGCAGAGACGGCTGTCTCCATTCTCTCGACTGGTCTACGTTACGGTAGATGGATGCAACAACACCTCTCCCAATTTCAAGGAGAAAAGCCTAGTCTGCGCGCGTCCAACCGTTCCAACTACGCAAAGCCTGTCGGCAACAAGGCCATTGGATTGTCGCGGATTCAGATGCGTTCCCTTAGTAAAGTATTACGTCTGCAATCGCCTCCGAGCTTTGCTTCGCGTCTCCGCCTGCTATCTTCCTCGCCACGTGGCTACTCACCATGCTCACGAGCAACCAAACTGTATAAAATTTTCCCGCCATTAAATTACACTCGATGGTTTGAATGGCTTCCTAAAATAGACCATTTACGTGGATTTGATGCCATGTATAGTCTTGGTATCCCATCCAGCGCGAAGCGTCTGATGAAACCAGAGTCCACGCCTATATGCCGACGCAGCGCAAGTGTCCAATACATGTTCAAATGGCGTGCCCAAAGGGTTTTGTGCGAAGCGTACAGCACCCTTGTGGCGTTGAAAGGAATCCTGGGATTGAAGCAACGCAGACGAGCGGGCCAAGGAAAGTCAACGGCCGGGCGGCACTGGCAACATTCTGACACGCGCGCAGTTGACCCCTTTAGGACTCTGAGCCCTTTAGTGTCTCCGAGGTCGCATTGGAGACGAGTGCCGCGTCAGCGTTTGGTACGGACTCGGCTTCAACCCGCTCATTCCTTTAACAAAGATGGCGACAATACGGGAAGCATGGCGCTACTTGACCAGGAGCTAGCGACTTTCATCAGGGCCTTCCTTACACCATCAAGCGCCCTGAGAAAGCTCCGGTCGTGCCAACCCCCCCCCCCTCTCTTTTTCTTTTTATACGCCCACATCTACTAGGTGCGACATAAAGTTGTTAGAAAACATGAGTAGCGGCTTCAATATGAGTGATTTGTCAGCCCGGAACCGTATTGCCAAGAACGAACGGCGATCGAAGCACATGGCGTCGGGTCGGGTGGTGTGTTCAAATAAATATAAAGCAAACAAATATTCAATAGGGGTTGCTGCGGCACCACTTATCGATACCGCCCTTCTCGACCGCCCTAGTCGCCCACCCCTAATGCCGGTACTGGCTGTGATGTTGCGCAGTGGCACCTGGGCTACTCCAAGGGCGTACACGCCCACGGAGCGAGGCTTCGAAAGCTTCTACGGCTACTACAACTTCGGCGAAGACTACTACAACCACACCCTGGACCTGGTAGGTGTAAATAATCTACAGGGGAAATATAATCTGGTACAGTACCTGCAATATGTCGGAGATCACGTTCGGAAAATGGCGAGTCAGGCTAGTGGGCTTCATTACACCTTAAGGGTGAACTGTAAAATTAAAAACGAGGACAAAGTGGAAGTTGGCCACTAGACATGGCGTTTTGTTGTAACCTTCCACCTTTGTCCTCGCTTTTGTTTTGTGTTTTACCTTTTTGACGCACTAAAGTTTTTTTTTTTAGGAAGAAAAGGCGCATCTTTTATTTTTTATTTTCATCCACGCGCTGTGAAGATGCGCTTGCTGATGTAGGAAATAGGCTGGTGTATATATATGTCGAATACGCTCCTCGAAATGCTTTATCCCTTCACTCAAGTGAGATGCTTGAGATGCTTGATCTCTGAAAACTACAAGCTCCTAAGCATACGCTGGCCTATAAAAGATAAGTTGATGTATATAATTTCCTACGTACGTTACTTAGGATACTTGAGGTACTTGATCCCTTCACTAGAGGTGCTTGAGATGTTTGCTTTTCTTAAGAAAAGACTCTGAGGATACACAGAGGAGGGATGCAGGGCGGACTTGTGTCAGGCTTGGCGGGGCGGCAGGCACTCAGCTGATGGAGATGGGGAGGGGTTTGCGGAGAGTTGAGGTAAAGGGCAAAACGATGCCCAGATCTAGTTTGTTGAACCACTATTTGCTATGTCACCAAAAACTAAAGATTTGGCTGGTTTACAACGAGGTTTCATTAAACCAACTCTGAGCTTGGGGAGGCTTAGGGGGTCGTCGCCCCCCCCCTCTCTTAAATGCGTCATGGCAGGGTATGGATGGCACTTGTCTATCATCAATAGGTTGGTGCATTATTTTAGTCTTCGTGCCTTATGTGAGATGCTTGATACGTTTGATCCCTACACTCCAACGATATAATCTTAAACACATTTCCCTGAGACAATTTTTTTTCAGAAAAGCTCTCGTCTACTGTTAAGTACATATTACCAGACTTGTACACGTTACTGAAAAATAGTAAGGAATTACATTTACAATTACTCGAGGCTAAATTGTAATTTATTACAATTACAATTACCCTCCAATAAAAGTAAGTGACCGTTACCCCAAAAAGTAATCCGTTACTTTCGTGGCGTTACTTTCAACATTATTGCCCTCAAGTAAGAAACAAAGGGAAGAGGGTTATTCAAGTTCTTATTGTTGCAACCTGTTCCATTTAATGACCTTGAGTATTTTGAGCAACAGCTGACTCTCGAAAGTCTCGTCAGACATTTTGCGTTATTTCTTACTCAATATGTCGACTGCTACGCTGAACACCCTTTGAACTGAAGCACTGCATGGGAGTGCCATATTGTGCCTCACGAATGCTTTATGCTCTGCATTGAGATTTTTCAGCGAAGCAATGGAAGTACTATTTACCTCGAAGATAGAGCAAAGCTTCCTCGTTGCAGCCGTTGCCTGATATTCGAGAGTTTTAGTAGATCGTTCCGATACCTCCGATACCCCCGATAACGATATGATGAATGCGCAAAGGCGGCGGCGGAGTATCGGGTATCGTTATCGGACTCATCGGGACGATCTACTAAAATTCTCCATTGTCGAAATCGCGAAGCTGTAGAAGTCATCATACATCTAGCCAAAACTAAAATAAGAATTATGTCCATCTTACTATACCGGCATATATTGCCAGACAATAGCAAAACATAGTTGTAACAGTAAGCTGATAATTCAATAATAAATAAGGTTTGGCTCGATATTCTTCTTCCTTTGGTTCTGAACAGGTCGAGCCTCGGTTGAGACGTTGGTGAATAAAAAAAGTTTCCAGTAAATAAATATAAGTAATAAAAAAAGGACACTCATAACAACAATTAATTAGGACGGCGGTTAAAACAAGGAAATGTAAACGCACGTTTGCCGTGTGTACCTTTCTTGGTGCTGTTCAAAAACGCACGGAGCACGAACCGACTGCAGTTTACTCCGGTGTTCTCCAGATAGACGTCCGCTGATGCCACGGGCAGCGAAGGGCAGAGTACTAAGTAAGCCGCGCTATGGCCCCACTCACGAGTTTCACTCTCTCATCAAGCCAGAATATCAAGTCTACGTCAGCCACCATTATGTTTTATTTGTAAAAATATCTGCTTGAGATAAGATGCGTCCTGCTGGGGTCAGTACAGGAAGAAGAAGAAAGGAAGACTATTACCATTTTCGAAGTGCTCGCAAAAAGCTGACTCACAAAAAGGGTGACTGAGATGCAGATAACCTGGCTGGAATTCACAAATAAAGTGGGCCAACCCTAGAAGTTGGACTACAAAAAAGTAAGTAGCTTTTAAAACAGGGTCAAATAAGGTGAAAGAAACAGAAAAAATACATCCTGTTTTCTAAGAGAAGATGATAAGTGTGCAGCAACGAACGAGCATGCATGCTTGTGGCAATAACACCTTCACATATTATCACATCTCTTTTAGTGGATTTTAGGGTAGACGGAGCGTTGTCTCGTGCTGTGACATATCCATTTAGCGCTCTCTAGGCGGCACCATTTTGTTCGACAGCAGCGCCCTCTCCATACATCCGGGAAATTCAGCGGGTTCGGCGGGGTAAAACGAGGAAGGGGGCACGCGCCCGACTCGCTACAAGTTAAAGGTAGGAGCAGTGTTGACAACTTTTTTTTTGCGGGCGCCGCTAAATTGAGATTAGAAAGTCACTAAACAGTCGCTAGATTCGCCAGGAAGTCGCTAAAATATTCGCTGAATTCCCAAAAGCTTATTAAACCCTTTTAAAGTAAGTGAATCTCAAATAATCATATCTCAGGTATTTTGTGTTTCTCTGTCAGCCGGTGCTTCCCGAGATCAGAGTACTTGGTCCCAAGTTCACACCTGCAATATTTGCACTCGGCAACTTTTGTCCCACATTTCTTGGTCTTGCAAACCAGCCAGTTGCACAGCATAGGATCCTTGAGCCATTCATCTCTGAATTTCTGGCTGTACTTCACTTTCGGCATCTCAGGATCGAAACGCGAACCGAAGCTTTAGAATCCGAAACGATGCAGCGAGGCTAGCGAAGCGGCTGCGCTCTTGGCTGGCGGTAGCAACGTTTGGCGGAGAGCACGTGGGTACGTGGGCGCGGGAGAGATGGTCTGCAGTGCTGACAGTATTGACATTTCTTTTAAGCGCGCCGCTAAATTGAGCATATATCCAAAGCAAACTCGGCTAGAGAAGCAAAAGGGTTTAGCCCGCGAGCATCTCTAAAATTGTTCAAAATAACAAGATTACGGTTGAACACCAAAGTCGCTAAAAAAGTCGCTAGCCGCTAAATTCAGAAAATCCGTCGCTAAATGTATAGAAAATCGCTAAATCTAGCGACAAAATCGCTAAGATGGCAACACTGGGTAGGAAGCTCCTCCCACAAGCGTGGTGCGCCGGTTTCAAAGCCCTCCGCAGTCGAACAAGAGTTCACTGGAAACGCTCACGGATCCGCTTCAATGGATAGATAATGGCCACAGAGTGGTGCCAGCTTGTCTCCGACCCGCACTTTTTAAGAAAGCGACCTTTGTATTCATCGGAGAGGGAACCGAGCCCCTGAAAGCAGCCTTTGTATCGATCGGAGGGGAAGCTAATCCCCGAAAGTCGTCTTTGTTTCCATCGGACGGGGATGACTCTAATCTCCCTTTCGGGGCTTCCACGATGCTAAGTCAAAGTCGAAAGATAAAGCAAATATGTACAGAAAGGCAAGACCCTCCTCGCGCGTTGGCCCTCGACGTCAGGGAAACGATGGGAGGTGGCGGAGAGGAGATATATGATTCCCTTTGAGGGGCATTTGGCGCTACCTTCTTGACTTGTAACCTACTATAGCAGACGACAAACCGGGAGGTTGCCATTCTCCATCTTTGGGCTGTAGCGGCGGGCTGTACGGAACATCGAACTCTCGCTCGTGGCTGCCGTTGTGAAGTGGTTCGCGTTCTTAGAATAGTTGTGGCTACTCCAAAATCAGCCTATAGCTCTCTGTTGTTCTATTTCGGTAAATGATCAACTAGCATATCTTTTTTCCGTTACTTAAATAGCAGTTGAGTCAGCCGGCAGTACTACCCTCAACTACTGCGTGTATTGCGGCAGGAGAGCACGTTTTTATTTATTATTTCAGACTTCCACTCATGGTCGCTAAAGGCCTACACCAGTACGAACTTTGTATAGTAAAAAGGTACAGCAACCGGATTTACTTTTCGCCGGAGAGACCGGCCAATCTGACACAGTTTTCCCTATTTTTTTTTATTTGCACGCAGGTAACAGCGCAATTGGACCCTGTTAGTCTTTTTATCTAGCATAGTATTACACGATAACTGGCATACCAAAATCTGCGCATCTGCGCTTGAAATTTCCAAAATGACGCGATTTTAAACAGAGTTTGTACGCCAGCCGGATGCTAGGTACTGCCCACTCGGCGGAGCAGACGACATGCGGGTGAGAGGGGGAGGGCATTTTTTTCTCTCTATTACCCTCTCTGCTATGACCCTAATGGAACGGTCTATAACCGCCAAGGATATTGTAATTCTTGTCTGTGCACTTATCGCCTCGAGCCTCTCGAAGAGGAATACAATCACTTGGTGTCCTCTCCGCGCCTTCGATCGCAAAGAATAAACAAAGGGACTAAAAAAGCATATACAACTTGCCCCTCCCCCCCCTCTTCTTTTTTTTTTTTCTTTTCGTAGAAATGTTCATTTGGATTTTTTGACATTTTTGTTAGTCTAAAAGAAAAAAAAGATCTCAGAGGCTTGGTGTTGCAAAAAAAAAAAAAAAGGCTTTGCGGAACCAAAGAGTGCCAAGCCTCCCTTTTCGCTGGTCAATTCGCGTGACAGTATCATTGGGCCCGACTTTACCCCCCCCCCCCCAAACCGCAAAGAAAAAAAAAAAGAAAAAATCCTTTTTTGGAAAGGGGTTAATCCTTAAAAAAATGTAACGGATTACAAGGAGTCCGTTACGTAAAAGATGTAAGGGAATTACTTTAAAAATTACTCTAGAAAATATGTAATTAATCCGTTACTAAATTACTGATAAATGTAAGTGATTACAAGTAATTTCGTTACTTGTAACGGATTACGTACAAGTCTGCATATTACTGAGTATGCCTTGTAAACAATTACCCTCCAATCTTTAGCGTTAAAAGAGAAAAACGAGAATGCCTTAATACTATTTACTCATTGAATAACTCTAATTAAGACATTCGCCAATGACTTGATAGCTTGAACTGGAGTCCCCGAGAGCACTGAGGACAGGTTAGTAAAGCTACCTCTGAGCATGTATTTATGGCTTCTTCGTTAATAAACGAAGAAGTATTTGTTTTTGAGAAATGTTGAATCATTTTGCTTTTAAGAAATAATGAAACATTTATTAAATAAAGAAACATTTCGAGCTACCCAAGCTAAATGCATTTTCGTAGTACCCAGCCTTTTTCTGTTGTCCTGCACACCATTTAATCTCTGAATTCAAAATTGCTATTCAGAATACGGCAAATGAATCTGATGTCAAAACCAACTGTTAAGACTTTTCACGCGCTTTCAAGTTTGGTGACGTCGCGTGTTGAAAAACTTGCCAGTCGAGCAGGCAGTCTAAAAAGCACGTAATTTTCGAATGCATTTATCGTTTTCTTGTGTTGATTTTAAACAGCATTCGTCTGACACGCCCGCAAAATTCATTTCACACCCCCAGCATTTTCTAACCCGTCGAGAACAAGTTGTACTGCGCCCTCCCCCCATTTCCTCATGTGGCCCCCATATAACATCTGACGTCACGTTTTCATTGTGTGCCAGTAGCCAGCCTGCCTGAGACCAACCATAAACATTCTAAACTTTCCAGAAAGAAATTAAAGACGTTTACGATTTCCTGTAATGCCGAATTAGAGCGCAGCTCTTGAGGAGGAGGAGGCGAGGGTACGGAGAAGAGGGCATGTCCCTCCTACCCCTCCGTACCTTGTCCCTCCTCCCTCTTCTCATCTCCTCTTCTCGCCTCTCCCTTTCCTCCTCCTCCTCCCCTCCTTCATCCTCCTCCTCCCTCCTTCTTCTTTCCTTTCCTTCTCCTCCCTTCCTCCCTCCCAGCACCCTCCTCCTCCTCTTCCTCGTGACGTCACTCGTGACCCTAGTGACCTTCGTGACGTCACTCTTGAAGGCGTCATGAAGGTCGGTTCACGTGACCTTCACGTGACCTTCACTGTGAAGGTTGTGACCTTGTCGTGACCTTCACGAATGACATTAGTGACGCCACTCGTGTCACTCGTAACCTTCGACCCTCGAGAAGGTCACGTGAAGGTTGTGACCTTCCTGTGACCTTCACTGTGAAGGTCGTGACCTTCGTCGTGACCTTCACCGAGTGACCTTTGACGTCACTCATGGCGTCACTCGTGACCCTAGTGACCCTCGTGACGTCACTCGTGACCCTCGTGAGGTCACACGTGACGTCACGTGTGATGTCACGAGCGCGTTGCACTGTGGGAAACGTCCCATAACGCAACGCGCGGTAACGCCGACGGCGAAGACGCCGACGCCGCTCAAGGCGGAAACGGGTGCCTAAGAGCTGCGCTCTAAAAGTTATTGTTGCATTGCAGTTCGAGTTACTGTTGTAGACCTGTATATTCATCTGTTGAACTAATTTTGAGGCCAATCGGAGACTTAAAAGTTGGCCCGTCAAAACATTGCGCAACATTTTTTGTTGTCAACGGCCCGTTACTCGTTTCACGAGACCAAAAAACAAGTTTCCAATATTTTGATGTACCGAATCGAAAATAAAATTAAATTAAGAAGATACAGTTCCCTTCCGGATAACCAACAAAAAAGCCATGGGAATGTGTTCCTGGTGTTTGTGGCTTACCAAATTCCGGAGTTTCAGCGTTATAAATATATTAATCTTACACTTCCTATAAAACTCCGTTGGGAAGCTCATATTGACAATATTTGTTCATCCGGATTTTGTGAAGTTGGTTTTTTTAGGCGTAAACCTATGAAATCACGATCACATACAATACTTCTGGATTTGAACGTCTTTGTTCCCTTAACATTTGAATATGTAAGCGTTGATTGAAATCCGTTAACTAAAAAAAAAACATTTCAAAGCTGGAAATGGCTTAAAGACGGCGGTTAGGTTTGTCTACAAAACATTGAAAAGGCTAGACTCACCATCTCTCCAGATGCAAACAAATGTAATTATTACTGTAGAGCTGCCGTAGGCAAATCTCCAGGTTGACATTTTTGGTTCTTTTTGCTACAAAATAAATTTAGGCCTCAGGTACATAACTTTATACAATTGCCGATAAGACGAACGTACCATAATAAGAACTCATTAACGTCAATCCTTGCTCGGACAAATCGTTTCAAGTTTGGATCCTTCCTTCCCTGTACTGTCACTGAATGAAAGGGTTTAACCAGCAAGCATTTTTGAGTGATATTTTTTATGATACTGTTGATGGTTTTTATTTTCTGAATATTGTTATAATTGACATACCGGCCAATTCTTAAGGCAAAAAATTAATTGTTGGCAGTGTATTTTTACTTTGTATGCGGAGGGCATGGTTCGTCTGCTTCTCGCGCTGGGGGTAGCGGTGACGTCAGAACGCCGAGCCCTGATTGGCTGATCGCGGTCCCCTATCTGAGCGTCGTCTGCTCCTTTTGCAACGTCGTCTGCTCC
>JAZHYW010030894.1:0-29085 GCA_037355805.1 Ixodes ricinus | reverse complement strand
AAAAAGTCAGCAGAACCCATCCTTTGGGAATGATTATCTACGTTAATGCGAATAGCATCAAACGGTGCGGAGTTATGCAGCGTTCGTCAGGTGGCCGGCACACTCTAGATACGCCAGCCCACTCTTGAGGCGATTCTAAATTTGTTGACACTTTCACAGCCCTGCGCACGATCTCCGCAGCCCAGCACGTGCGTTTGTGTCACTTGTGGAAGGCGAGCAGCACGCGCCATACGCACAACACTCCGACGTTGAGCGCAGTGAACGCGGCGTAGCGCAGAACGCGCGCCTTTCATTGGCCGGCAACCAGGAACTCGACATCTGGGCGGCGAATCAGTATCTGCGCGCGCCGCGCCACGCCGCGCCCATTGACGTTACGTTGGAGTATAAACGTACCTGAATGAAAAGAAAATTCTAACCAAAAAATAGTAATACGGAGCCTGACGTTTCAAGGCCAATTTGGCCCTTTGTTCACGAGTGACTGTGTTTGTTCTTGTGGTCGTCTTGCAAATTGCCCGGTGTTGTTGGCTTCTTTAAAGCAGCCGTTGTTTCCTGCACGTGTTCTATAAGGCCCCTTCGTGTTTCAAAAGTAGCGCAATGTTCGTCGATGCACGAGGCACGTGCAACGTGCAGCCCTTGGGAAGATCATGGTGGCACAGCGCAGCACTGAGCTAGATTTCGAGACGCCGTGAATTTTCCAGAAGTGGCGCGCGCACGTGCCTCGAGCATTTCTACAACAATGAATGGCGCCACTTTTCCCAAAATAGAGGGGCTTTAGTGTTTTATGGTTCGTAGCGGCTCGCGTGACGCACCGCAAAAAGGGACACGCAGGCGCTTGAAAGTGTCCCAGCTGACCGGCGGACGTTATTTTCGGTGTTCTCAATGTTCCAGGACCAGGCACGTAGCCATAATAATAATAATAATAATAATAATAATAATAATAATAATAATAATAATAATAATAATAATAATAATAAATTTATTGACCCATTCAGACGAGAGAAGTAGGATGTGAATACGGGTACATCAAAGCCAATAAAGGCTTGTGTGATGACACCCTAAAAAAAAACGGACATATGTGTCTGCCTAGGTACAAGATAAAGTAAAATTCACACACAAAAAATAATATTTGAACTAGCACACAACTATCATCTCACAAACAGTCTATATATACACACATCCTGAAAAGGCAGTTAACTAGTGTCCAAATTTAAGCACTTGAGTTCTTGTTTCAGCGTCTTCAATGATGTAACTTGGTAAATAGAGTCCGGGAGGGCGTTGAACAGAAACGGGACATAGTACTCCCGCATACATTTGCCATATCGGGTGGAACAAAGCTTCACTTCGAAACGAGAGCTGCGACGCAATGTGCGGGATGGAATAACTGGTGTTTTAAAATCGCTGTTCCAAAAGTACCGACGCACTACAGTCTGAATAAACAGAGAATGAAAATTCGGTAGTTTAAGGCTTTTAAATATGTCAGCACTGTTAGACAGATCTGTATTATATGCAACGCTTGTTAATATACCTTTAAGTAAAATATTAATTTTCCCTTGCCACCGTCCTGAACAGTTACCGAACACCGTTACACCATACCGGAGTATACTGTAAGCAAGCGCGTGCACAATAAGAAATCGAATACCGACAGGCAGAAAAACTCGACTGTTAAAGAGCATACAGGCAATAGATCGCAGTTTACCACAAAGGTAAGACATGTGTGAGTTCCATGACATATCATAATCAAAATATACGCCTAGATATTTTACATGGTCAACTGATTCGATGGATACACAATTACAAGGATTGCAGCTTGATGCATGGAGAAAGAACTGCACATTACCCTGATGTTTTTTAGGGGTTGTGGAAACAGACAAGTTTTGTTTTAGAAGTGTTAATGTCTAGAAGGTTGTTCGTAAACCAGTCCATTAGATGCGTGGAGTTGGCCTGGAGTATGTTGAGCGAATCAGAGAAATCAATATGACGCGCGACAAGGAGGGTATCGTCGGCATATTGGTAAATTTTGCATCCATTTACAACATGGGCCATGTCATTCACAAAAACATTAAAGAGCAAAGGTGAAAGAATAGAACCCTGAGGGACTCCCGCCTTTAAAGAAATAAGAGAGCTTTTAAAGTCTCCGATTACTACACGTTGGGCACGATCAGATAGGAAGCTTTCTAGTAAGGAAAAAAACGGACCGCGAAACCCTAAATTCTGTAATTTTCTTAGAAGTAATTGATGGCTAACCGTATCAAAGGCTTTAGATACATCAAGAAATAGAGCACAAGCGAACATATTTTTTCAAATGTTGAGTACAAATAATCAGAGAAGTCATCCAGAGCTGGTTGGGTTCCTCGTCCAGCGATAAAGCCGTATTGAGTTGACGTAAAAATATCATGCTTATTAATAAAACTGCTCATCGACTGAAATATGTGTTTTTCAAGTAATTGTCCTATAATTGGCAATATAGATATAGGGCGATAGTTTTCAACTTTAGATCGTATTCCTCCTTTAAAAAGAGGTCTTACCATGGCTACTTTGAGGCCAGTGGGTATGGTACCACACGTAATGAAACCATTTAGCATAACTAAAAGAACATTCTTAATCTTCGTGAAGTTTCTTTGGAGGTCACACGTGCGAATGACATCAACCCCGGGTGACTTGTTAGTTTTGAAACCAAACAGAAGAGAATGAAGATCTGTATCCTCTATAGTGGGAAGAAACGCTGATGTTAATGATGTGTTATGCAAAGTGCAAGAGTGGTCATCATTGCTTCGGCTCACACCAGAGTACGTAGCAAAGGAGTTGTTGAACGCTTCAGCTAAGGATGATGACAGTGCGCCGAAATTTTTTCGATAGTTTGGTCAATAGATTGCGTAGCACCAGTTGCATCGGAATTGATTAATTAATGACCACGTTTTAAAGGAGCTGCGCTTGGCCTCTTCAAATTTTGATTTGAAGTACTGTCTTTTGCGCAACGAATTATCGCGTTCACTTTGTTTCTAGCTAGCACTAAATTCATTCCTCAGGTTTATGTTGTTTGGAGACTTTCGACACCGACTCCACAACATATCCTTTTCCTTGATTTTTTCCAGGATACTAAAGTTGAGCCATTTGTGTTGTAGTCTGCGCTTTTTCTAAAATAACAGTACGTTTAGCAGCTTCAGTTAAAGAGTTAAAGACGTGCACATAATAACAATAATAATAATAATAATAATAATAATAATAATAATAATAATAATAATAATAATAATAATAATAATAATACGTTTATTCCAGCATTTGATTTTTTTTCATTATATTAGACTCGGTGTCTGTCGAAGCCAGGGTTGGCTTGTGTGACACGACCCAGCAATGATGTTAACCAATGTGAGTGGTAGACGGGCTTTCTTGGTATTGCTAATAGCAGTCAGTAAAGAAGTTCAAAATAGTTCACAAATGGCAGTCAGTATAGATGTTTGAAATAATTCACAAATGAAAAAAATAAGAAACACAGAGATGATTTCTATAACTACACTATACCATCCTTCATGAAAAGTGATATTTAAACACATAGATAAGTCCATGTACACTTTCAAAAGTAAAAAAAAAAAAAAATGTTTGCAAAAAAAACAAAAAAAAACGGATATGTGTATACAGGCATATATCACACAAAGATGCACCGAGGCATATATATATATGCCCAAATTTAGATGTACAGATACGTACACGGATATACAAATATACAGTACTTACAGCATAGATACAGATAAAGACACAAACAAATGCCTATGTGGATTCAGCACTAACTGAAGAAAGGTCCAAAGAGTTCAAAATGTTATTCGCAAAAAACAAATGCATATATGGTTTCTAGCACATTTCTTTCAGGTGATTTTTTAAAGATCGTAGTGAATCGAGTTGATTAAAAACGTCTGGTAATTTGTTGAAGATGTCAGGCACGTAAAATGAACGTATACTCTTTCCGTAGTTGGTGTATATTCGAGGAATTATAAAGCGTTCACTATTTCTTATAGAGTGTTGAATAAAGTGAGGTGTTTTAAACAGGCTATTCCAATAATGCTTTAGGATAACACATCGTTGAAAAAGAGGCAGAAAACGCGGTAGGCCCACTGATGCGAATACGTTACCATCCTGTATTAGTTTGGGATCATAGGCAACGTTTTTGGCGATACTCTTAAGAATGGCATCTATTTTTGTTCTCCAAAGAGCTGAACAGTTGGCGAAGACTGTAATCCCGTATCGCAGGGTTCCATACGCGAGAGCATTAACGACCATTTTTCTGACAGAGATTGGGAGGAAGGTTTTGATGAGATATAATAAACATGATACATTTCGTAGTCTTTTAGCCAAATAATCCAGGTGTGTATTCCATGTTAAATCGCTATCGAAATAAATGCCCAAGTATTTTACTGTATTTACGTATGGTATAGGCGTACAGCTGCAAGATACACAAGACGATGAATGTAATATAAAAGGTATGTCTATGCATGTCCGCTTGAGTGGGTTACGGAAACAGACAAGTTTTGTTTTTTGCACATTCACAGATATTCGATTTGCTTCAAACCAGTTCATGACTCTTGTAGAATTTGTTTGTAGCATGTTGATTGCACTAGGCAGGCTGATATGAGTAGATAGCAACAATGTGTCATCTGCATATTGATAAACTGTACATCCTGATGTTGATCTGGCGAGATCGTTCACGTAAAGGTTAAACAGCAAGGGGGACAGAACCGAGCCTTGTGGTACTCCCTTCTTTAGGCATACTTTGGCGCTTGTTTTGTTGCAAACCAATACCTGTTGTGATCTGTCAGTCAGAAAGTTTTGAAGTAACGAAAAAATGGACCCCGAAATCCGTAATTGCAAAGTTTCTCCAACAGTATTTGGTGATTGATTGAATCAAACGCTTTCGACACATCGAGAAAGAGTGCGCACGTAAACTGATTATTGTCGAATGAGGTGTGTAAAGTATCAGACATATCTTCAAGTGCCGAGATGGTGCTGCGGCCGGCGATAAAGCCGTATTGGTTAGGTGATAGAATATTGTACTTGTCGAGGAAGGCGCTCATTGTTTTAAAAATATGTTTTTCGAGAACCAATGCCAAACAAGGAAGAATAGATATGGGACGATAGTTTTTTACAATGTCACGTGCACCATTCTTATAAAGAGGTCTGACAATTGCGCGTTTGAAAGATTTGGGGAAAACACCGGTGTCAATAATTCCGTTTAGTATGTGGAGAAGAACACGCTTTAAGACATTAAAATTGCGAAGCAAGTCGCTGAGTTTGATATTATCTGTTCCAGGAGACTTATGAAGCCGAAAGCTAAACAACAACATATGAAGATCTTGTTCAGTCATGTTTGGGAGAAAGGCAGAATTCGGGCAGGGTTTTTCCAGATTTACTGCCGAAACATTTACATCGTCAGATATGCCGGAGACTGAAGCAAAAAAATTATTGAAATTATCCGCCACAGAAAGCATATTGGAATTAAAGTTCTTTTCAATAACTTCATCCATAGAGTTCCGCGTATTGCCGCCTTTTACTTCATTCACAAGAGACCAGGTTTTTGCAATATTGGAACGTGCGTCGAGGAACTTACGTTGGTAGTGTTTCCGTTTTGCATAGCGTATGAGAGCGGTTACTCGATTTCTCTGGCTTGCGTATTGTAATTTTATATCTTGAGCATTTGGTGATTTGCGATAACGCGCCCATAGGATATCTTTAAGTTTAATTTCCGATATAATATCTGCTGTCAACCAGAGATGTTGCGGTCTTCGTTTTTTATCTTAATGACTTTTATACTCTTCTCCGTAAAATAGTCGTAATAATAATAATAATAATAAATCTTTATTCGCAAATTGCCCAGTACCAAGATCAATTTCGGGTCCGATCAAAGCCATCAGGGGCTTGTAGGATCAGACCCAGCAGTTTAATTGACAAAAGTATCACAGGCACGGCGACGACGAACACTCAACCAACACACAGAAATAGGCTAAGCCTCATAGGGCCCTGGAGTCACACAGGCACGATGAGGACGAGAACACAACACACACTCAGTTGGATCAACATTGTAGATCCTTCGAGTCGCACAGGCACGACAACGACGAGCACACGCCAACAATCACACAGTTGGTAGAACCTCGGAGGGCCTTGGAGAGTAGTGCGAGGTCACGTGGCACGATAAGTCGTAGAATGAGGTGGAAGAGAAAAGGAAACAAAGCAAACGCAGACGCGCACCCATGCGGCACCTTGGGCGACTGAATTCGGTATGATCATAAATGTAAAAAAAAGAAAAAAAAGACAAATTTAAGCATGATTGAACACTTGATGCTGCAGGGAGGACACCGAAAAGGTAGGGCGGGTAGCATAAGCAGAAGATGCAGTGTAGAAAGCAGGAGCATTCGTTCAAAGGCACAATCACATACCTAAAAAAAAAAAAAATCTTTGCCCAGGTTACTGTCTAGTAATGTCAGAAAATACATTTTGCAGCTTCCTTTTCAATTGCTTGTTAGAGGTGATGGAACTGAGCGAGTGCGAGAAGTCATTAAAAAGGCTAGGTACATAATGTTTGCGCAGACTCTCACCATATCGAGTCCGTACCGAAGGAATTTGATAAGGAACGAAACATCGGAGTTCACGACATGGATTGGATGGAATTTTGAACTCGCTTTCCCAAAAGTGCCGCCTGATAACTGTTTGAACAAAGAGAGAGTAAAAGGATGGCAACTGAAGAGACTCAAAAAGATTATCAGTACTAGAGTATTGCGTGTGATAGGCAACGCTTTTGAGAATACCCTTTAAAATCCGATCGATTCTTGAATGCCATTGGAGGGAGCAATTAAAAAATACGGTGATGCCGTACCTCAGTACGCTGTACGCTAAGGCGTGTATTATGTTTTTTTAATGGATAACGGTAAAATCCCTTTAATGTTGTACATGAAACAACAGACTGTACGAAGACGTTGACATAAATGAGACATATGAGTACCCCACGCTAAATCACAATCAAAGTGAACACCTAAGTATTTCATAGAGTCAACATATTGTATTGGAGTACAATCGGTACAAGTGCAGTTAGATGTATGAAGATATAAGGGGAAAGTCAAATTCACATTTTTTAAAGGATTACGAAAACATATCAGTTTCGTTTTTGCAGTATTAACTCGAAGCTTGTTTGTAGAGAACCAGTCCATAAGGTTAACAGCGTCCACCTGAAGCATTTCCATTGCCCGCTGGTAATCTAGGTGCCGAGAGAATAGGACGGTGTCATCTGCATACTGATGTATGAAGCAGGTGGTAACAACAGATGAGGTGTCATTTACATATATGTTGAACAATAAAGGCGACAGGATAGACCCCTGTGGAACACCAGATGTTAAGCATGCCAGAGCACTACGAATGTTGTCAACACAAACAACCTGGGTACGATTTGATAAGAAGCTCTTAATCAAAGAATAAAATGGCCCCCGGAAGCCGATTCTTTGCAACTTGCTTAAAAGAACGTCGTGATTTACGGTGTCAAAAGCTTTGGCGACATCGATGAAAAGTGCACAAGTAACCATGTTGTTTTCAAAAGAGTGGTGTAAAAAATCAGAAAATTTCTCGAGGAGACAAGAAGTACCACGTCCTGCGACAAATCCGTATTGATGGGGAGATATTATGTTGTGTTTTTCGAGAAAACCAGACATAGCAAGTAATAAATGTTTTTCCAAGATTTGCGAAATGCAAGAAAGTATTGAGATGGGTCGGTACGAGGAAACTTTATCAGGTGAACCCCCTTTAAACAGGGGAACTACTAAAGCTTGTTTTAATTCACCAGGGATATTTCCACTCTCCAGGATGTTATTAATTATTACTAGGAGAACGTCCTTTAAGGTGTCATAGTTACGACATAAATCGTTCACAGTAATTCCGTCAACACCCGCAGATCTGAAGCGCTTAAATCCGAAAATATATGATCGCAGTTCAAATTCAGAAAGAAGAGGAAGAAACGCCGATTCTAAGACAGACGGAATGGCGGGTGTTGAAATCACTGCAGTAGATGAGCTAAGAGTTGAGCAAGCAAAAAAACTATTGAGCGCGTTGACAGTCAGATTCATGTCTAATCCGAAATGTTTTCTAAGCGTCTGGGAGACATTTTTTTTTGTAGAGCCTCTAAGCTCGTTGACTACCGACCACGTGAGTCTCGGGTTGGAACGGGCATTCGAGATCTTATTTGCAAAATATATTCGCTTTGCAGACCGAAGGAGAGCGTTTACACGGTTTCTATAAATTTTGCATTCCAGTTTGAGAGCAGCGTTCGTAGGGGAGCGTCGGCTCCTTTTCCACAGTTTCTCTTTATGATCGATAGCATCAAGAATTTCTGACGTCAACCAGGGAAGTTTTGGTTTGCGCTTTTTTATACGAACTACAGTTTTTGACATCATCTGAAAACGTTTTATAATTTCAATGAATTTTGGGTACAAGCTTATCGTGTCCACCGAGGACATGAATTCCGACCAGTCAAAAGCTTTGATCAGCCGATCAAACCTGTTTATATCAAGCTTCTCTACTTGACATATTGATTGAATCTCTTTATGGTGCTTGGAAAAGAAAGTATATCGACAGGTGACAAAGTAGTGATCAGCTAGCTTTTGTGAAATAACAGAGGACTGAACGGAAGCATCAGATGTTCGAACGTTGACATGGTCTAGGCATGATGAAACCAATTTCTGATTGAGCACTTCCTCTCTGGTGGAACTTTGAATGGTGGAATGTATCCCATTCTCCGAAAGTAGCGAGAGGTAGTCGCAGACGACCGGCTTGGACTTCTTGAGAGTATCGATGTTTACATCACCCACCATACATAAATGACTTTCAGTAGTTAGTGTTTTTAAGTTTTCATTTAACTCCTCTAAAAAGGTAGTACAGTTAGAGGAGGGAGGTCTATACAGAGTTATCAGATAAATTGAATGGATTGCGTTAAACACCTTTAGAGCTATGCTTTCTGACGACGTGAACAGCATTTCTACTTCTTCAACTGTCCAAAACTCTTTCACATAAATAGCTATTCCACCTCCTCGAGCATTCTGGCGGGTATAAAAATAGTTTTGAAATCCCGGTAGTTTGAATAGCGAAAGATGATGTACACCCATATTGATTTCTGTTAGCACCAAGGCATCTATCCGGTCGTGAACTTTATCAACAATAATCTTCAGTTCGTTCCAGTATTTGCGAATGCTTCGAATGTTTACATGTGCAACAGTGAAGCTATTGGAGCAAGAGGCATCGAATGAGGCATTAAAAGCATGGAAATTAGTGAACTCAGAAAAACTGACTGAAGCCATTATTTAATCAGATCCAGGTCACCTCGTTGCAGAATTCTTATCGGAGGAGCTCCCTCTTCTTTTTTTGCATAAATTCGTGAGTGTTTAACCCAAACGAATTTGTAACCGCATTCTTTTCCCCGAGACCGAGCCAGCCAGAAAAGCTCTCTGTTCAACGGGGAAAGATTATCGTTAAAATATACTCGTTCCGAGGAATCCTTTCCAAAGGACGTACGAAGTTTGACGCGAGCCTGCATCCAGCGGTCTTTAATGTCCGATGAAGCAAACCTCACCAAAATGGTAGGATTTGCAACTTGTTTTCCAGGCAGCCTGTGGGCAGATATAACATGAGCTGGTTCATGGCCATCAATGGCGAGCTTGTCAGCCAGCTGCATCAGGACAGACGCAAGAGTTTCATTTTGAGCCTCAGAACGACTGAAGTCAGTCTTGGTATGAGGCACATGCGTACAGTGAACAAAACACACGCGGGAATGCTACATGACTATGAATCGTAGAGTGAAATTTCAAGTTCACATTTAAAGGAGATGTAATCTGTAAAAGCATCTAAAGAAGATTTCGATGAAATGTCATTAAAACAGAGCTGCATACGGGTGGTCGGACAGAGCTTCTCCTGTGAATCAGGATAAAACAAGCATGCGTGTCGGCTGAAACGTACCGGAACATGAAAAGTAAAAGAATATACCAAGCTGCTATCTATCTGGCCATGAATTATCTTGTGCATTAGTAGTAAATCTCTCGCAGTTCTTCGACTTGATAACGTTTGTAAGCCGAGATTCCCGAGTATGTAGGCATAGTCGTAGTAGCACCTACGTTGAAAGTATTGGTCGTAAACAATTCTAATAAACCTCTTCTGAACATTTTCAATTTGTAAAACATCCGTCATTGTAATAGAATTCCACACAATACTTGCAAACTCAAGCCGCGAACGAATAAGGCTAGAAAATAATCGAATAATACATATTGGGTTTGAAAACTCTCGGGATAGTCGCGAGATCATGCCCAGCAACCTTATAGTTGAACCCGCAATCTGAGAGACATGATAAGAAAAAGAGAGATGACTGTCGAAATAAACACCGAGGTCACGAACCACTGACACACGTAATATAACAATGGAATAAAGCAAATAATCGTTAGATATCGCCTCCCTTCTTCTACACATTGATAGCACTTTCGTTTTATCGGGATTAATCAACAAAAAGTTTGACGAACACCATTTCCTGCACTCGTGATACATCGCCCTGGAGAAGCTCGCAGTCAGCGACTGATCGTACATTCAAATTCAAATCCTTGATTTTGTTTCGGCGGGGGGGGGGGGGGGGGGAGGGGGAGGGGGCCCGCTCATGACCAAATGCTGTCTGAGGGGTAGGGGGAGAGGAGGCCCCAGCAAAATGGAAGATTTCGAAGGGCCCGGGCCCCATGCCCCCCCCCTGGCTGCGTACCTAACCAGGACACAAACAAAAGGTGCCTTCGCCAGTCTCTTTCCGTGCCAAGAATAGAGCAGTTGTTGACCCTCTTTCTGGACGTGTTCTGCCGGCGCGCTACCCTGCACGTTATTCTTTTTGACGTCATACTGATGGTGGCGTAGACGTTCTGGGAAGTTTTTAGTTTCCCCAACGTAGGAGGCGGCGCAGTCACCACAGGGGATCCTGTAGACGAGTCCCTGAGCCTTTTCTTTAAGGGGACGATCCTTTGGAAGCGAGAAGAGGCGTCCAATCGATCGAGCGGCGAGCCTTAGAGACATTCGTCCCAAAACCTACCTTGTTGTTACGGCATGTCGATGATTGTTTCTATGTGGTAAAAACCAGTGATATCAACAACCTTCACCATTACTTAAACTCCATCGAACCAGCGATACAATTTGCAATTGAGCTCGAGTCTGACGGTTCTCTTCCATTCTTGGACGTGCTCACGAAAAGAAAGTCCAAGCGTTTGACATTCGAGGTTTACAGAAAACCGACACACACTGGCCGATACCTGAACTTCTCGTACTACCAGGCTGCAACGCACAAATCTTCTATGGATTCTGCACTCTTCAGGTTAGCAATTACTGTCTGCTCCACTGAAGCGGCTCTTAAGAAAAAGATCACAACGATCAAACACGACCTAAAATAGAACGGGTATCCTGCAAGGTTTTTGAGCAACAGGTACAAAAAACTTAAACACAATGAAACAGAAGACGTCCCTCCTCTACCCTACCGCGTATGCGTCCCGTACATCAAGGGCCCAAGCGAGACTCTCGCGCGCATTTTACGAAAATACGGCATCAGTGGGACGCATAAACCGGTGTCCACCATTGGACGCCTCTTCTCGTTTCCAAAGGATCGTCCCCCTAAAGAAAAGGCTCAGGGATTTGTCTACAGGATGCCCTGCGGTGACTGCGCCACCTCCTACGTTGGGGTAACTAAAAACTTTCCGGAACGTCTATGCCAGCATCAGTATGACGTCGAAAAGAATAGCGTACAGGGTAGCGCGCTGGCAGAACACGTCCAGAAAGAGGGTCACACGATTGAATTCAACAACTGCTCTATTCTTGGCACGGAAAGAAACTGGCAAAGACGCCTCTTGTTAGAGTCCTGGTACATTCAGAACACCAAAAATAACGTCAACCGGTCAGCTGGGACACTTCCAAGCGCCTACGTGTCCGGTTTGTGGTGCGTCACCAAACCATAAAACAAATGCAGAAACAACGGCCGCTTTAAAGAAGCCAACAACACCGGGCAATTAGCAAGACAACGAAAAGGGCAAAAACAGTCACGCGTGAACAAGGGGCCGAACTGGCCTTGAAACGTCGGGCTCCGTATTATTATTTTTTTGGTTAGAGTTTTTCTTTCATTCATCTTTTAAAATTGTAGGGCAAGTTGTACGATGATTCGACTACTTAGATGCCTACCGAGGATATAGTACCACACCCAAAAAGTTCGAAATAATTTTTGACAATCACCATTGTACGATACTATATGGTGTTTGGAAAAAAAAGAGCCGTATTTTTGCCTCGAATGACTGAATTACGTAATGCCGAACCTTTCATCTAAACGTAAATTGTAGCGTTGGCCATTGGGATTAGGTGACAATCTTTCAGAGCTAACTGTTATCTAATTAAAATTTTGCCAGAGTTTCACGAATTTTCACTGCGAGAATAGGGCGTGTTCGCGGTGGTGTTTGCTAATCATCTCCAGGGGTTCGCGGGGGTTCCGTGGGTGTCCATGAGATAACGACAAGTTATGAAATTTTGACATCTGCTCCCCAAATTCTAGCGCTACATTTGGGAGAAGACTGAAGAATTGAGGTTGCGTATTTTAGCTTTAAGTGGGACAAATACTTATTCATTTTATACCAAACTCTCGGTACAGAACAAGAATTCAGTCATTTTGAGTACTTTGTAGGCCTATGCAAGAATATTCGAACACAGTATTGTTTTTACTGGAACGCAAAATAGAAAAAAAACACTGCCCCAGAAAGCAACAGCAAGCCGAATTCGTGTGTGTGTGTGCTGTGCAAAAAGGGAGGGGGGATAGAACTTTTTGAAATTGCACCACATTACTTTGGTGAATTCGGAACACCATCAAAACGATAAACTTGATGCTAAAGACATAAGGCCTTTTATATGAGCAAACATATATTATGAAATGTTTGTAGACAATATTTTATAACTTTTTGAAACAATACAAGCACAAAAAGGATTCACCCTTATCTCTTTTCTAATTAAAGAAAAAAATCAATCTTTCGGGTATCCTCTTTCTTGTTTAGGGACACACCCTGAGTCCCGCTGCAAAAACATTAATCAAGGTTTCTTGGCATAGGGCGTGGATGAGACATGGTACAGGAAAAGAAAATCAATGTAGCGCTTTTCAAACTTGTACGGTATTGAATTCTATACTCTAAACAACAATCGAATTTTTTTTTTCGAAGTGTAATTAGGAGCATGTTATTCAAACACAAAATGCGATCAACATTTTGTCACTTTAAATTAAAAAAGTGATGTCTACTTTAATGATTTGAGGCGCAGCACTTTTGTTTTCTTGTTCCACAAAAATGCGCTATTATCTGTAGGATCGAGTATAAACGAAGGTGCTTCAGTTCAAATCCTTTCGTGCATCTAAGACGAAGAGGCGATACTCAAGATTTGTGACCAACATTAGCCGTTGATCGTAGAACGCGCTCTCAGATTCTGGAGTCAAGTGCAATCCCTTATTGATAAAATTGGAAGTGCTGATGAATTTTGTTTCTCAATATGGCAATAAGGAACCAGTCATTAGTTAGTTGGATGGCGCTATTAATCCTGACGGTGCTGTCCTTCTGGGTGATTCAGGTGAATCCCGAAGAGTGTTCGTTCTGGAAAGAAATTGCGGCTTCTGACGGTTTCCAGCAGTACATCGTTGCAGCAAGTGAACTGGCTCATATCGACATAGGTGTGCCGCCGGAGTTTGGCGTGGACGAAAGATATGCCTTGGCCCAATTGCTGAAGAAGGTGCCGATAAGTGTTCGAGTTTTAAGAGGAACGTCAGGGCTTCGTCAGTGGCGATACAGCAACACCGTGCATCAGGACCATCATGCCCTTGTACTCGTTTTTTGCAAAGCAACAACCTGGAACATTTTGTCCTTCTTTTTCACGAATCCTTACGTAATGCATTTTTATGTGATTCCGGATGAGCTCAAGAAATACACGTCTACTCGCAGTAACTTAAGCAAAGTAAGCCGACGTGACGCTTTAATGATGGGTACTGGAGTTCCTTTCGTTTTTTTTGTGCACAAGAACTTTAGTATGGTTATCGAAAATCGCAAATATCGGTGTCTAAACTGCCAAAATACCTCTCACACTGTTAGTTCTATCAACTTTCTTAAAAATAGTACCATCCACGGAATCGCAGTCAAAATGCATTGTCAGTACCCTCACTATTGTTGTAAAGCGAAATTGGAAGCTTTGGAAAGTATACTGAAACAAAGGAACGCTTCGTTTCATGCAATGAATATCACTAGAAGCAAAGATTATAGCAGGCGTGCTCTTCAAGCTTATATGGACCCATCCTCACTTCTTTACTTTTCTCTTTTACACGCAAGAGGTCAATGGTTTCCGTTATTAACCACTACTTTCCCGTATGACAGCCTCGATATGTTATTTTACGCAAGAGACAGGGAGCCCGTGTTGAAAGAAGCTGTTCTATTTTTGCCGTTCCACTCGCTCGTCTGGCTGGCTATCTTGGTGTTTTTTTTCTTTTTATTACTTACTAGCTACATATTCACCAAGTTTCTCAACAAAAAACAAGCAAACCTGGCTTTATCCTTTGCAGCTTTTTTGTTGCAGCAGGGGAGTCCGTCGCCTCGAGGCAGCGAAACATATCTTTCGCTTCGGTTCATACTTGGCATATGCGCTCTTTCTGCAACTGTACTTGCCACGGCATACAAAGGGGTTCTTGTTTCACTTTTTTCAAATGTCCCTCTTTCGGGTGAGGCAATCACACCAACGACACAAGGGAGTGGTTTCAGGTTGTGTGTTCTCAGTAATGTTAGACGCGAAATAACTGATGGCGATTTAGTCCTGAAATCCTCTAAAGAGTGTTTTAAATCACCCGGAAAGATTAATGTAGCAAATGATGGCAAGGACGTTTTTTTGAGCTATGGCTCTGGATATGAAGAATCTGACGTCTTCAAGGACCAACTTATTGACAAGAACTACGCAGAAATCGTTATGTTTGAGGTGCTAACTGGACCTGAAATCAGAACAAATTCTCCTTATCGACTTGCCATGAGGAATCTTTTCTCCCGAGCATTCGAAGCTGGCATTTTTAAACGTTTCGTATCTCTTTCTAATCATAAACGGTTTGGCACGCGGAATTTCAAGATGCATAAAGGTCTGACTGAAGAAAAACCAGTCACGTTGAGTGACCTCCGTCCATGTTTCGTTTTATTAGTAGGTGGACTCACTATTTCTAGTGCAGTATTTATTATTCAGAGCATAGTACAAAGGACCCAAGGCCTCACCTTACCTTGGAATCGGTGTAGGGTTCATCAGCTTTGATATCCAGACAAGATGTCCTGCAATTATAAACACTCAAGCATTACATCAAGTATTTCTCACGTATAACAGGTAGAAAGACATCACAAATTCGAAGGTCGACATCTTGCGCAATAAAGTCATAAGCGTTGCATATTTTGTCGGAGAGTTGAGATAAGGTCTGGCGGCAGGCTCCAATGTGTTAAGTGAACACCTAGTAGATATATTTTATGCCATGTCGAAACAGCGTTAGTTTCCTTGAGGTAATATTTTTAATAATATATGTTCGGTGTTTTGGGCCACGAACCAGCTGTTGTTTACTTTGATACAAGTGGCACTTTGAGCATTTTATTGACCTTTGAATCCTGCGTCCATGTCTCTGTAAACAGCAACCGCATTGCCCGCATATTCTTAGACCAGAGTTTGTAACGTTGCCACATTTAATATTCTAGTGATTCTCTTTTAAACTGCCACATTTTTCTGGTTGTGTCTGTATACTGAACTTTCCCCCAATATCAAAGAGCAATTCTCGAAGCTGAATATCTAGCTACCCGACCGGTTACCCCTCGATCTCCAAGTTTTCGAGCGATTGAAGTTCAGGATGACAAACCTGCCTGTGTTAGTCTATGTAGGATATTCAAAGTACAGATCTTGCTAAGGTCTTGCATGCAGTTATTTTTGAAAAGGGAAGGAAGAAAAGGTGAAAACTTGTCGGGCAGCTTTATAATCAATTACGGTGATGTCTCATTAATATGGACACCTCTGTTCCCGTAAACCATGTTTCATGATATTAGTTTTGCATAATAAAGAGACAAAAACACATGTATTTTCCCAGTTTGCCCCCGAAAGGGGTGTACATACAGCGGGGTATCCATATTGACGGGGTCCATATCAACGAGACGTGTCTGTACCTGGATTTGCTTTGAATGTCCGCGGAGAAAAGTAAATTTTAGTATATGTTAAACATTATTTGAATGCTTCAAAGAAACATTTCGCTCTGGAAAGTACCATAGAGGACTTTCAGTTCAGACTATTTGAATCCCAATGTTACCAGCTTGAGCGTTGAAGTAAAGATAGTGGATTCGTTGCTCCGGTATATTTCCACTAACACTAAGTAACAAACATTCTTGGGTCTTGAAATGGTTCATGATTGTAGATGTTAAGCGTAATTTAAATCCTGCTGTGCTTAAGCGAACAAATAATATTGTGTAATGTGTGTACCTTCTTGTGTTGTTCTCGCGCAAGTTGTGATTTCTGTTATGTTTAAGGGCACACTTTTAAGTGCGCGCTTCTTACTTGACTGGTGTCACAGTTCCGAGTTTGACATGTGGAAAGCTCAAGTAGGAATTCTTCTTCATGGAAGCAATCTTTTAACGTGTGTCAACGTTTTGTTTTTGTGCAGCTTCGGCGTCTCACGAGCCTCGAGCGTTTCCGCGGCGCCAGAGGGCGGCAAGAGGCAAGGACCAAGTGCTGGATGTCGCGCGTTCGATACGATAAACTTGCCCTCCGCATGGTTATATCCAGAAAAGTCCGTAGCAGGTCAGGGGAACGCGAATTTCAGTTGCGGTGCTTTGAGGAGGAAAGTTGAGAGGAAGTACGGGTGAGTACGGGTGAGGAATCGAGAGCGCAAGAAAATAATGGCATGAAAATCCTCAGAATCACGCACAGGATGCGGCGCACGGAGGACAACGGCGCCACAAAGACAGTGAGTTACGCGAAGCACCAAATTGCTCTATCTGTGGCACAATTTACGCGGAGGCTGTGAATGCACTAGGATTTTTCGGGAGGTGAATTGTAAAGGTTGCTGCTTTCTTTGTGCCGTAAGGAGGACCTTGATATTGGTACACGTCTGAGATTACTCACACTGCAGCCTTTCAACGGGAATTATCTGTTACTCAGGTGAATGTTCACTGCAGAATAAAGCACATTACAACGGAAATATCTACTGAACTTTTGTTAATTCTCGTGGAAGCTAGAAGATAAGTCGATATTGCACAGTAAGAATTTATTGCTCTGCTTTGTTTATCTACTTTTAGGTGCTGCTCACAGCGTATGCTCTTTGTATGTTTACTCCATCTTCTAAGCCTTGTGCCTTCCCAGAGATTCTCAATCGCAGGTCAGCGCAGGTCAGCTGGCAGAGAAATAGAAAGGCGAACAGTCTGGCACATCTGCTTCAAGTTGTGAACGTATTCCTTTGTTTGAAGTCACGAAACTCCAATTCGCGATGGTACACTTTTTCTCTTGCACCTACGCGATCTGCAATGGCAGAAGAGAAGGCTTGCGCTACCGCTTAAAGGGGCCCTGCAATGCCTTTTTTACTAATTTTTAATTTGCACCAAACCTGAGCGCACTGAACGTAGTAACTTAATGACACTTTTCTTTTCTCGAATTTCGATTTATTTTAGAAGTTATAGGCAAATTAAAATTACAAAAACAAGCAAAAAATAACCTCCTTCATGACGTCCTTGGTTGCTTGAGTGGCCGTGAACTAGACGAGGGGTGGTGAGCTGAGCGAGCGCTCACGGCTGCCGTACTCCGTGTCGACGGCGCGAGAGAGCGCCACTAAAGCGTGTTCTGGATAGGCTGTATGTAGCGGGCAGCTAGAGCGGCTCTCATTGCATTTGCTGCGCGATTAAACACAAATTCGGCACGACAATTCATTGGCCACAAACGACAGCAAACACGGGGTAAAGATCAGTTCAGAATGGGAGCCACTTCGCGCTGCCCTACCGCGAAACGGCGAAACCGCAAGACAAAGCTGCTCACCGAAGGCCTTGGGAACGCTCAGGGCCGGCCGGGTCCTTCGGTCCCTACGGCCGCAGCGCCGCCGCGTACATCCGGGACCTTTCCGTGTCGGTGCCTGATCCCACTACTCCTTTCTAGTAGGCGCCGCCTTTTCCACCGATTGGTGGCGGGTATGTCGACGGATGATTTCTTGTTTCCGTACTTTATAAACTGCATTTGTTTCTTTTCTGACCTCAAATACTGAACAAAAACTACTTTTATAAATAATTGAAACGGTTCGCGCCACTTATATTTTGTATTTCGACTAAAAAGAAGCTTTTAGCGGATCTGACCAGTAGTAAGCCTAGGACCTAAGACGTCACATTACGCGCGCTTTCGGTACCGCGGGTCGCCCCCGTCGGTGGAGGAGGTTTCCTCGTCGTGCGGTTAAAATATGACGCACTGATATTTAGTGACTCTCTCCGTGCCCGCTGGCTTGCCCGAACCCCAAGAGACGTGGAAACCGCAAAAAAGGTAGACGCTTAATTATGATTGCAGGGCCCTTTAGAGAGTGGTTGACAAGCATTCAACACTTTCAAATTCGGTGTCCATTTAAAATTAACTGACTGAATATTTCTACATGGAGGTGTTTCAGTTGTCCCGATTCCTGCGCGCACAAGCTAACTTCGCCACCGTTCCGACACATCGTGAGTCTCAAACGTGCACATACGGTCAAAGCACCGCGAAAGAAAACGAGCACGTGGTGGAGGCTGGACGTTCAAAAGAGATGGCCTGCCGTTCTCAACTAGTCAGTGATTAGCCATTTTTTACCAGTTTTGCGGGTATAGCCCCAGCGTCGCCAGCTGCAAGCTCCAATATATGCTGCTAGTTGGCATGCTTGGGCGTTCCAACACAAAATATGTCATACAGTTAGGGCAGTAGAGTATGGATCAGTGGAAAGTAAATTTAGTAGTACAGTATTGGTCAGTGGAAAGTGAATTTGGCAGAAGAGTATGGGTTAGTGGAAAAGTTTGACCCTAGATTGTGCACATGTCCAATAACACTTTCCTGTAATGTGTCTATTTCGGCTGGAAAATGTCCGGACTCTCAATTGAGGTCGTAAACGCATTCTTGGTAAGTCATTACGCTTCTACTCAGTGTAAATTTTGTCGTAGTTGTAGCAAAACGCAAGATTAGACATATCAAAAATAAGGAAAGTTCTTTATTAAAATTGTAACTCAACAACTACTTTGTTATTCAAAGTGTATACATTGTTGTGGAAACAAAGTCATGTAGACTTGGTTTTACACAAGGCCTCGCAAATCCTGAGACGCCCATTGTGCATTGAGAAAGGGGTCTTCTCCTTCTCCTGGGCCCCACGCCAAAGACGTTTCGTGTTGTTCGGCTGGAAAAGCGTCTTCAATCATCCAAGCTCACTTTCTTGACAAGGTTCATATAGCGCAGTCCGCCAAAACCGTTGCTCAAAAATCGACTTATAGCCTTTAAATAGTTATTATCCCCATGTTCTATTGAAGAGCTTTTCATATCATCCGTGAGAACCATCATGAGTTTAATCATAAACGGGATGCTGCTTTTCTCAAGGACCATTGTGTACAAGATCTTTATCAATCTCTAACTGCTGTGCATACCCTTCGTCACCGAGAAAACTACCCAGTTTCAGGACTGTTTCTGAAGTCCCTCTTGAGCCCCTTGTAAGTTACCAAATATACGTTAGCGTCGTTCCTTATCCTCATACCATGCAGAACACGAAATGGTCGAATGAAAAATATAGGTCGCTACGGACGTTCTCGCCGGTCACAAAGAGCTTGATGAATTCATCAAAGGTACTGATTTCAAACTTGTATACGGGCGTAGATCTGGAGTAATGATAGGAAGAAGCCCAAGCGGCCAGAGGGTTTCTCGTAAGGTAGACATATCAGGCCCTCACGTTCATGGGCTGCGGCCCGTACGAAAAATGCGTACTGATGAAGCAAGGTGGCGCTATGCGCTTGACTGGTATTGTGAACCCCAGTAACACAAGATACGAAGTTATCCGGTTGAGCTCTGCCGGGCTGCTGGCAGATTGCCCTCTGTGGAACTTAAAACACCTTGTGCATTTACTCAGTTCGGGTACTACCATAGTCAGAGACTGAACAATAGACCTATTGCTATATTACTCAAGAGTCAAGGAGAATGCAGGGATTGGTGTTCCACGCGCCGCACGTGCTGGCGTCAGCAGTAGCAACTTTTCTAAAGCAAATACCTAAAACAAATGGCATCTTGCACGCGCGTTCGTCAACGCTTTATTTTGGTTATTTACTTCGAATCTTTTATACGGGGAAGGCGTGCGCGTGTGCGCGTGGAACACCAATCCCTGCACTCTCCTTGATGCTTGGGTAATATAACAAATGGTCTATTAAAGAGCTGTTTCCCCATACAAAGCAGCGCTAACACTAGAGCAACTAAAACAGTCCAGGGCGCGTATCAGCAGCCCTCGCTCGGCTACAATATAGTGCCAGCTACTACATGAAGCGCTTGTTGCTTCGCGATTTGTTCTTTGGTAGTCTGATAAACCCGTTTTCAAGGTCAAGACCAACAAACAAGATGTCATTTTCCGGTTACCGTTAGGGCTGGGCGTCGATTAAAACTTTTATCCCGATTAATCGCCACCCTTTAATCAATTAATTAATCGATTAGTCGTTCTCGTTCATTTCAATACATAACATATAAAAACAATTTATTGTGTGTGCCTTTGTTGAATATGTGACAAACAGCTCAATATATAATTTGATTTCGAATAAACCTCAATGGGCAGTTGAGAACAGTTCAAAGACACTCACACTCACAAATTATTACTTCAGCTGCATGAGGCAAAGAGGTTCGCTGATATTCTCCGGCAAGACCGATGTCCCTCGATTGTTCACAATAGTTTCTGCTGCGCCAAACGGACACTTTAAAGGGCAACTCCGGTCCATACTTTCGATTTTGGGATTATGACTGTTTTTAGTGCAGTCAGCGTCCCTGAATTGCAAGGTGTAATTTTTTTCTCGTTATTGTGCGTAGTTTTAAAGATATCGACGCCTCAAAGTTTTGTTTGGGGCGCGGCCAACAAAACCGAAACTAGCCGCTCGAGGCCCCGGCAACACTGGAAATCAGCCGCTATGTGAACGTGACGTCAGGATCGTTCTCGTTCAACGAGTACGCAGGCCGAGCGGCACCTACCTCTGTTGCGCTAGCCGTCTAAAGATAGGAGGTAAGCTGATTTTGTTTTAATTCTGTATACGTGGTAGTTATCCAGCATATGTAGCAAGAGTTAGTGCGTATACCCAAAAGCTAGCGACTGGAAAACCCGTGAACTCGTTCGGTGCCGTACTCGGCGGCCGCCGCCGTGCGTGCGCTATGCCGTACTCGTCGCTTGTATACCCGAAAGCTAGCGACTGGAAAACGAGTGAACTCGTTCGGTGCCGTACTCGGCGGCTGTCGCCGTGCGTGCGGTCTTCCGTACTCGTCGCTAGGCCTAAATTGTCATCGGGGCTCCGTGGATGGAGCGGCGTTGCTCTACGCCGCGCTGCCAGTGACGTACAGTACTGGGGGCCCTCTCGCTTTCGCGCTGCGGGTCAGTCCCAGACACGAAGCTTTGAGGCTCTCCGGCGTGGGCCGCGGCGCCCGAACACACGTGTGCTGGGCTGTACACGTCTGTTTTTTCGTTCTTTTTTCCTCGGGCGCGTAAAAGCCGAAGTCCAAAGTCCACTCGTCGAACAGCGTTCACCCACACCTTCTCCAATTTCCGGTCCGTTGGAAACTTGTGAAAAAGCACCTCCGGGTTGCGCAGCGGGTTGTTTGAGCAGCCCACAGCGCTACAAGTTGCACTCGGCATCTTTCGAGGAACAGCTGGGCAGTCTTGGGCGCACCGAGTTGCTCGCTAAAACGAGTCTTGGAGTCCTCACAAGCAAATAAACAAAAGGCTATACCGAAGCTACACGGGCTACAGATAAAAGCAACGGCTAAACACGCCAATCACAAGCCGAAGTAGCGGTGGTAGCGGCTCAAAGAAGCGCACTCCGCGCAACGCCCGGACCGGAGGAAAAAAGAGAACGATACTGACGTCACGGCCCAATGTTGCTTTAGCGATCGGCAACCCGCTGGCCGCCCGCTAAAGGTGTATCCACACGACGGACCGGGCCGCGGACCGATTGATCACGTGATGCGCGGCCCGCGGGCCGCCCGGCTGCAATGAGCATCCACACGGCGGACCAAAAGAGCAGACGACAGAGCGAACGGGCCGGTCTAACCCTCGACCTCACAGCTCCACCAAACGCATGCAGCGAGCTGCTTTGAGGCTATTTGTAAGGAGCCAAGATGAGGTTGAACGAAAGAGACGTTTGGCCGCGGTGGCCCTGGCGTTGACTATTGAGGACGAGGAGGACTTAAGTGAACCGAAAAGGGCATGCTGGATGAAGCCCTGGATGTGCAGGAAAGATCTTGGTCTGCATAGTCAACTCTTTTCGTCGCACAACAAAAGGTTCGTCTTCTTCGTCTTCAACAGTTGGCGGTCAACAGCCAGCTTGTTGCCAGACTTAGCGCTTCAATTATACTAAAAACGCCGCGGTCCGCCGCCAAGGTCCGGGCGAGAAAAGTCGCTTGGCATTTCTCAGAAGCGCGGGCCGCGGACCGCCGGCGGACCTCGAAAACCGGTGACGTAAGATCACGTGATGCGCGGCCCGCGGACCAAAACAGCAATTTGGTCCGTCGTGTGGATACACCTTAAGGAGCAGTGGCTCGCGGCGGGTCGCATTTTTATTATCGGCATTAGTTGAGAATGCGGCGTCCCACGGACGTAATATTTTGGCTGGGGTCGTATTTTGTGTCACTACAGCGATACCAGTAATTTATTTCATTTTGAGTTTTGGCCGGAGTTGCCCTTTAACCGCGTTGAAGCGGCCGAGACACGTGTAACCTACTGCAATTGTTTGAAGTTCCAAATTCCGTTCCTATATATTACTTTAGGATAAAAGTAACTTAAAGTTTGCCCTTCATAGAGGTGTATCGTCAACATCTGCGCGGTGAAAGCGTTGAATTTTGATTACGCTAAATTTTACCGACTAACCCGTTAAAAAATTAATCGCGATTAAAGCATTAATCAATTAATCGGGTAGGTTAATCGAGCAATTGCCCAGCCCTATACTCGGCGACAACTTTTCTTGGCAATGAAGGGAATGCTACGGGGGGCGGAGCTCCTGCGCATGTATCACTCCGCCAAGCATTCGGGCTTTCATTACGTCAGTTTTGGTTTCGTTTTCAGTTTTGGTTTCGTTGTCGGCATTGAAGGCAACCACTCTATACAACTCGATAGCGTCTATGAAACCGTTTCCAGTGGACATACTCTGGCTCAGAGCAGATATGCCATCTGTTAAGGAAGAGATCCCGGGCACGTCCGTTTTGATGGTGTCGGTTTATCGTTCCCTCTCGTGCCGTTCATGATCTCGTGGTTCTGTGCTCCTCTACCTCCTTTTCCTCTTGTTATTTACTACCAGATCGCATAATCTACAACACCATCTTTGCGAGGGAAAATGGCTAGAAAACCGGAGAACCCGCGACGGACACGAACCGAAAAAACCTTTAGTTTTTTCGGTAATAAGATTAAAATTTACGTTACAGCCAAAACACAATTTAGACCCGGGGACTGTGTTCAGCTGCGTAAGAAGGCAGCGTGCTTCAGCTCTGTAGCTTTGGCAGCATTGCCAAGAAAAGTTGTCGCCGAGTATAGGTACCATATTCATTTGCGGTTGCCAGATATTGGGCGTGTTTTCTAATGAGGCACGCGCGATTACTAGCACGTATATTTGAAGTGTGTCTCCGAATGATCTTGCTCGTAACAGGCAAAAAGTAACGTGTCTAAACGTCCTAGACTCATCGAGTTGTTCGACCCGATGAGTGCAATGGTATCAGTGAAGAGCGACGTTCGTAGCCGTAAGTGGCCCGACTCGAGACGGCGTAGCGTTTGACAACGACATGCGGAGTTGAATATTTTACCCCGAGGTACGACCGCGAGTAAGGACCGACATGCGGAGTTGTGCTTGACGGCACGGCGACTTACAACCGCCAGTTGCTGGGAGATCCGCGTTGTGTATGCCGTTTGCAAGCCTACCACGCTTCATACTAAGCAGGGACATCCGATCGGCTTGTTTAGCTCCAGATAAGTTCTCACAACGTAGTCGGACGCTACTAATCTACAGGGTGTTTCCAGAAGCGGGGACAAAAGTGCTCCTGCGAAAACTACGTTCACAACGTAGTCGGACGCCACTAATCTACAGGGTGTTTCTAGAAATGGGGACAAAAGTGCTCCTGCGAAAACTACGTATCGTACAGAACAAAGATTCCTGCCGCAGTGGTCTGCGTCAAAGGGCCCATTACAGGAGAAAGATTAGCGATTAATGTGACTGGGCAATTATTTATTTTGAATAATTAAATTATCTATTGTTCATTTTAAACGCATGTATTTAATTAAACTCATGCTGGGCAACATCGAAAACTTGCCGTATCTGAAAAGGCAAGGTGGGTGCCATGTCACCCTACGCGATGGCATGACAAACGCTTCATAAGAACATGGAAATTATCCTAATTTAAAGACCACAAGATTTTCGTGCGATGACTCTGATTTAGTGTGCTCTACTATTCCTAGCAGGTAAGGCAACGTGGGTCATTCGAAGACGCTTTTCAAGTGTCTTTCAAGTGACCTGCAACGTCTCCAGCGTTGAGTCCAGGAGAAGGAGGTATCTGCCTTTCTCAATGCGCTTTGGGCGTCCCAAGATCCGGTAGGCATTGTTTACAACCAAGGCTACCTGAGTTTTATTGTACAATAATGTAGACTTCAAATATTGAAGTAATACAAGGTAAAAATATTAAGAAATAACTTCTGGTATTTTTTGATAGATCTCAGCTGTCCGTGCTACAACTACGACAATGTTGACCCTGAGTAAAGTATAGTGGCGTGCAATAGTACATTTACGACCTATATTGTTATCCGAGCTTTTTTCCTACCCGCATAGACATATTTTACGAAAGTTTGTTTGGACATGCACAATTTTAGTGTCACATTTTCGCCCACTGACCGACACTACTATAAAAGAATTAGATAGATTTCGTATTCCGAACGTGCCGGATGCGCCGACCAGAAGCACATATCGTAGTGCTGGCAGCTGACTAACTCCGTTCTCGGTTAAGCTGAGACACGGCCGGACTGGAAGCGCGCGCCTCTCTCTTCTTACGGCCTTTGCAATCGCCCGGGAGTCCATGCCATTTTTTCTCCGTATGTAGTTCACTTGCGTGCCGCCAGGGGCGCAACCACCTCACCCCACTTCACCCCACTTGAAGAGTCCCTTCGAGCTGCTTTGCGCTGGTGTTATAGCTTGTAGGTTGTTGTTTTGGCAACGGTTTATTGAACTTCGCTCCGATTTAAGTCACTCTAATGACAGGCAGTGTCGTCAGCAAACTGCGTTCCCCTGTGACATAGACGGGACCTCCGTACTCGAGGGTGCACTTTAGGCATTACTATGCACTGTGCGAAAATTGTACAGACTAGTAACTCGCTGACCGACTTCATGTGCGGCCTATGAAATGATGATGCAGACCACGGCAATAGATAGATTGGGTCTGCTTACATTGCACGAGAGTGTACGAATTATTTATCTATTAAAGTTCTTCCACGTAGAATGGGTCCGTCTCCTCCTGTTCTTGAGTTGCACCAGAAGTCCTGCAGGTAAAGACGAGTATAGTTTTTCCGCAATTGCATTCACTGTCTCTACTTGCTACTCTTCACTCCCGAATCTCTCGGAGATGTGCGTCAAATATTCACCGTTTTGGGCTCATCAGAAGCGCATTAGATAGTGGCTGAGGGTCTAAACTTAAAGATCAGGTGTCAAAGGCTATAAGAATCTCTGCCGCAAGTGGCGACAGCGCTGAGATACACTGTCAGACGCGCTCTGTACAAACGGCAAGGGTAGCCCAGGGGTGAGGTGACAGCGCCCCTGCGAATTGCGGCGGGAGGTGGCGATTGCCCCAATTACAAAGGCCGTAAGAAGAGAAAGAGAGCGCGCGCTTCCAGTCCGGCCGTGGCCGAGACTAGAAGCTCCGCCCAGAGCCACTAAATGAGCCTTCAGCGCGAGCTTTCTGCCCTTGCTTAAACAAGCGTGAACGCGCAGGCACGCGCAACCAAAGCACTGCAGAAGCTAGCGCCAGCCTCGCGCTGAACGCGGAACATCTAGTCTCAGCTTAAAGGTGTAGGGAAACGAAATTTCAGCGCTCATTTTCTAGCTTGAATGTGTTGCATGTTGCACCCTAACCTCAAAAACACCAGTCTTCCGTTGAAAGGCACAAGAAAACTAATTTTAAAGCTAAATAAACGATCTTCCAATGTGCACCTGGTGGATGCATGCGGAGCCTATTTGGGAGGTAGTCTAGCAACGTTGTGGAATCTGCTACGTAGTCGTGACGTAGCAGATTCCTCTGGCGCAGCGCCGCTCTTTGGCATTTCAACATTTTCCTTCTTAGCTTTCCTCCCCAACTCACAAATCGCGAATTGAACCAAACAGTCCAAGAAGACGGAAAGGGTGGACTCTCCTCTTCTCGGACCCTCGTTTGTGCAGCCGGATGCAGCCATTCTCCCCTAGAAGATTAGCCAGTCGCTCAAAACTCGGACAAAAGTTGCTTTCCCCACCCCGTTCAGCCCTAAGCTGACAGTGCTGTGGAAGCTACGTGCTTCTTGGGCCAGCCACACGCTCGTCACCCCACGGGCACTTCGAACGGCTCGGTTGTAACGCGATGACGCTATTGACGCCACCACAACGCTGACAACGCCACCAAGGGCAAAGCTCATAATCCCGCCAGCCTTGCTACGTCACGAATGCGGGGAAACTTTTCTTTCTGTTTTTGTTTGCGCCGGATATCCCATGACGCATCGCGCCCTCCGTTCGCTTCTCTTCGAGCGCTCGCTCGAGTGCACCGTTTGGAACGAAAAATATAGCCAATCGTTCAAAATACAAACCTGCGATTATGAATTACGGTTATTACACGTCATGCTTGACCCATTTCCGAACGAAATTTGAAATTTCAAATTTCAGTCTCAGTATCCCTTTAAGGGTGAACTGAGCATATGCTGGGGCTAGCATCCTCATCTGCTGCAAACCAACATTTATACTCCCGTCACTCTTAAGCAGAAAATGCAGCCATGCCTCAAGCACGAGGCTTTGAGGTCGCTGCTTTGAAGCGTTCTTCGGCAGATCGAGCACTCCCTCTAGAAATGCCACGCCTCAAAGCGAGGAGCTCCGTTCTTGCTCGAGCTTGTAGCTTTGGCTGCGTCTCAGCTGAAGTGAATGAGAGTATTCGCCCCGAGACCTCTTGTTTATCTATAGTTCTTTATTAGGCACGTGGTAATTTGGTTTCTCCGCAGTGCGAGGGGAGATTAGGCATCCACACTAACGGCACAGAGCACGAGCTTTTAGCAGAATACGCAGAAAGAATGAAACAGTGAAGGACGAACACAGACACACACAGTTCTTTCAATGAGCAACGAACGTTTTAAGATGTCTATGACGCATACGACCTTGAATTCCAAAGAATTAAAAGAAAACGAAATTTATTTTTATTTTATTTTATTTTATTAAAAAGTTAAAAAATTTTTTGCGTATTTTCGTTTTTTTTAAATTCTCGACTTCGTTGAGCGCAATGGGCATCTCATAAATGTTCATAGCTCATTGAAAGAACTATCTGTGTCTGTGGTCGTCCGTTACGTGTTTTGTTCTTTTTGTGTATTTTGCAGTTTTTTTTAACGTTTTCTGTTGCGTGTAATTTAGCTTTAGCTGTTGATTCCAGTGCACGAGCGCTGCGTTGGTGCCTCGAAATGGCAAATCGGCCCCGCGTCTGTAGCGCCTGTTTGACTTCCACCACTCTGGCATCAACGAGGGTGAACTGGTTTAATTTGTCGGCAACTGTAAAGAAAAAAAGTGTACTTTTAAACAGCTTGGTTAGGACAAGCATGTCACCGAGCACTTTTTCCGGCCAAGAACAAAAGTTTTTACAGCAATATTTTTTTTCCCGCGAGACTGATTTCAGTTTGCGGCTTTTTCGTCCGTTTTAAATCGCGCGCCACAAAGTTGGTGATTACTACGTCACCCGAAAGTGGCAGCTACATCGTCACGGAGTGACGTAGCAGCCACTCCGTGCGCGTCAAAAGAGCGGGAGTATCAAAAATGTGGAGAAGTTGTGACCCCGACTATTAATTACGTCCTGTGGAGTAGTAGAATTGCAATAAGAATTTTGTTTTTCCGCGGAAGATTTGTTTTGTGACATGCTTGTCCCAATTAGGCCGTTTAAAGAAACATTATTTTTTCTTTGCAGTTACCCTTTAAGGTTACGATGTTAATGCAATTAATGCAAAGGTGCCGTGAGCTCGGCAAAATATTAACCAGGAGCTTGATACCAGGACATGGCTGCACGCCTCGACATAGTGGAAACGTATCATTCAAGGCAGTGATTCGTTCTTCGAACACATTTTCTGCGACTGTACTTGCCACGGGACACAAAGGGCTTCTTGTTTCACTTTTTTCCAAACGTTCTCTGCGTGAGTCAATCACGCCAAGACCACAAACATGATTTGCAGGTTCTGCTATTCTCAGCGAAAGCTTTCAGCCAAGAGGTTGAACGTCATCAGAGTCATGAGCTCAAAAAGTGTTTCTGTCCATTCGGTGAAATTAAAATAGAACATGACGGAAACGACCCGTTTTTAATCTTTTTCTTTGGGCCTATGACGACTTCAGGGACCAAAACATCGGCCTAGAGTTCTATATGGAGTTTGTTTTGTTTCACGCGCTTTCTGCACCTAAAATAAGGGCGAGTACTCTGCCTGCCAGACACTATGAGTAATCTTTTTTTCAGCCTTTGAAGTTGGAATTTTTGAACGTTTTGCATCTCTCTCTAATCTTATATGGTTTGAAAGACGTGAACTCAAGAGGCTTAAAGGTCTGACTAAAGAGAAAGCATCCACCTTTG
>JAZHYW010030891.1:0-12030 GCA_037355805.1 Ixodes ricinus | reverse complement strand
GTAAAGATATAAACAACCGTTTAGAGTACCGTTGGTTGAGACTAAGCTGAGACGCCAGAAAGTCTGGTCGGTACCATTTTGAGTGTTTGTGCGTATGGCGCGTGCTTTGCTCGCCTTCCTAAGTGACACAAACGCACGTGCTGGGCTGCGGAGATCGTGCGCAGGGCTGTGAAAGTGTCAACAAATTTAGAATCGCCTCAAGAGTGGGCTGGCGTATCTAGAGTGTGCCGGCCACCTGACGAACGCGCATAACTCCGCACCGTTTGATGCTATCCGCATTAACGTAGATAATCATTCCCAAAGGATGGGTTCTGCTGATTTTTTTTTGTTCACGATACCGAACAACCTCATTTTCGTCCAGATACACGAGATGCACGCGTTTCAGTTTCTTTGATAGAACGCTCACCATTGTCCTGGCCGTCTGAATTGCGCTTATTGAACGTTCTCTCAGGTTGTTCAGCGTGGCCTGGTGCTTCACGAGTCCGCCAACTCCGTCACATGCGTTTTTCCCATGTCCAGATGCAGAAAATAACCACTGGGCATGTGGGCAATCATCCTTTGCAAACTGGTGAAGCTGGTAGCGATTCTTGAAATGACTGGCGGCCCCGTCACTTACGTACGTCACGTACGAGTATACCGCAACGTTGTCTTCAACCCACTCCTTCACTTTTTCTAGAGCCAAGCAAGCGTGAGCGGCGTCGTGACACAGGTCCTCACTGATGATGGCAAAGCTGTTTGTAGATTTTCTTGTCGTCACTACACATGTAAATATCGAAACTTGTTTTTTCTCCAGTGGTATGCTTGCACTTCGTCAGGAAGCACGATGGTCCAGTTTTCAGCAAAGTCAAAATGAAAGACAATGCTCCCGCGTTGCATGCACTGTTTTTCATCGTAGATCGCTTTACCTTGCGTTTGCCGGATATGGTTATGAAATACCCAACTTCCAACCGTCACTTGGATGACTTTTAGGAAAGTCTCAGGTTCCAATGTTTTTTTCACAAGGTCGCCGGACTCCCATGTTGCAAGCACAATCTCTTCATCCTCCGGGATATCAAGTTCCTGGAGTGTAAGAGACTGGCCTTTTGGGCAGTGATCACAGTCTCCTTGAAGGCACAGTCCTGTTGCTGGGTCGCACAGAAATGCCGAGTTCATTTCACCGGTGTTGAATGTTGAGCCTGTAACGTTTTCTAGAGCGGCAATACAAAGGTAATAATTGGCGCAGCGCACACAAACGCACACTTCCTGGTGTGGAATACATTGGACCCATCTAGGGCGCAACGAATAAAATTTCGTTAGCCCGACGCCGGAATCAGGATGCTTGTCTTTGTATATGCGGAAGGCCTCTCGGATTGAGCGTGTCATGAAGCGCTTTGGCACGAACGTTTTCTCTCCGTTGAGCATGACAGAGATGACGTCCTTCTTGTTCGGACTTTGGCGCGAACATTGTAGCTCGTCTTTCGTGAAGTACTCTAGGGCAGCAGACACGTTCTCAGGGCTCACCTTGCACCTCGTGTAAGGATCCGGCTCGTACCACACGCCATGATTTTCCTTGAGTTTTCGGGATTTACTGATGAGGTACATTGAGGCCTGTGGAATCATCTTTTGAACCTCATTCTTCGTCAGTGTTGATGGCAGGAGCGTAAGCAGTTGACAACGTTCCCGGAGAGAGGTGGCGGTTTCAAAGGCCTGCCGAAGGTTGTCCACCCACTCAGTGCATGTGGAGCATGTTGGTTCGGACGATCCCGATGGTGCGTCTCTGTCGTACGCAATACGTAGCCTTGAGCGTACATTCTTGACAGCAACCTGCTCCAGTTCTGTCTGCTTTCTTTTGACATAGGCAGGCCTGTCCCGACTTCTTACGACGCTTGGTTGTCTTAGCGGCGACACATCTGTAGGTAGTAAGCTGCGATTTAGATCTTCAATTGCTTCTTCAGCTGGCACAAACATGTCAGAGCACAGCTCTGGGCTTCGCATCGAGATCTCCTTAGTGATGTGCATGAAGCAATTGTAGCACAGGTAGTCCGTCGCACTCACTTTGGTGGAACAGTCAGGTGGAAGAATTTGCTTCAACGAGTTTAGGTCCAACTCGCCAACACTTCGAAAATTCCGCTGCTTTGGTATAGTCTTTTTGTGCTTGCAAAAGTAATCTGCACAGAACACTCGTTCGGAGCTCCAGGACGTCTTCATAACGCACACATAAATAATAGAAATTAAACCCAAACTGATGGCATATAATTGCCAAGTGAAAGAACTACTGAAGAGGGTGCACAAGTGACAAGTCCGAGGCTGAGGAGCTCACTCACTGCAAACGTACATTTGAAAAGAGAGGTCCCAACTGAGGCAGTCAGCAAAGCTTGATCCACGTCAAAGGAAAAAGAGGGAGAGTCTCCAGACAGAAAATTCTTGTCAGCGGCCTTTGAAAAAGACTTTCCGGAATTGCACAGTCGTCCCTATCGACGCGCTGATATGAAAGCACCCTAGCTTCTACCACGTGGTTCATGACACAGCCTGAGCCATGTCGGCGACCGGTTCGCGAGGGGTTGGCGGTGGGGTTACGTTGATGGTCACTCGGATTAGCCCTTGCTGTCCTGAGCTACCGCCTGCACTGCCTTATCGCCGGCTGGTGTCAGCAACGAAAACACACACACACCCTTTAATTAAACTTGAGGAAGAAAACGAGAATGGACGGACAAACACAAACTTCCAACTGGCAACAACATTTATTGACACCAAGAGTTTGCTTATTTACAAGAAAAGAAAGGAAGTGAAAAAAAAAGGTGGAAAGGAGGAGCACTATGCCGTCAAGGGTACGTCGCTGTCGGGAACGTGGAGGGGAGAAAGCTCCGGAATAAGAAATCTTATCTCTTTCCTCGAAAGGGCAATGGATGGGGAGCCGATGTTGTCCTTGAATCGACGCATGGCGAAGGCTTCTAGTATCTCCCGGCCAAACCTCGAGGTGTGACCCCCGATTCTTGTAGTAGAGGGCAGGACGGCCGAGCAGGAAGTACATTCCGATGCGTGTTTGGCGATCGGGTGGTGAATAACCTCTGAGCCGTGGGAGACGTACTGCAGTCCCCCAGTGGGGGAAGGGGGAGGGGGGAGTCATACTACGTTAACATGGCGACAGCGTTTACACTCTCTTGTATTTACGCGAGGCTCGAGTATTTGGGGATTCTGCTGTCGGTTGGTGCGCCCCTTTGTGCCTGATATTATCGCCCGTGACACCAGCGAGTCAGATGGCGACAGGCATGACTGCTCAGTAAACAGGCGTCGGCGGCCATATTTTGCTGGTTGAAGCGAACACCCTTGTCCTTGACAGCGAGCTGGGAAATGCGAGAACAGATTGTATCGGCCGTTTTGCCAGAACTAGCGACGAGTGTGGTCTGCGGTTTCCGGCAACTATTGCGCCACAATCGTGAGCTTAGCGAGGAAATGATTTTTGCTAGCCACAAAACACTATCACGCAGACAAGGAATGTTTGAATATGTTTTTGTTCTGGATATAAATCAGGGATATATATATATATATATATATATATATATATAGAGAGAGAGAGAGAGAGAGAGAAATAGATGGAGATAAAGGGGAAGAGAGAAGTGCATGTAGTGTCGCAGGAGAATAAAGTAAACAAAGTTCCTAGTGGCCGATGGCTGCATGATCTTTTCTCGGATCACTAGTCCGTAATATGATACCTCTTTGTACACAGTACTTTCTCCTAAATTTTAGTCTGTGAACGATTTCTATAGTTATCAATGGCCTCATCTGAATGAAAATATATAAAAGATGTGTGTTGGTTTCATGAAACTGGAACTCAGAGTCACTTCTTGTATAGGACACTGCTAAGTGTAGGCTTTGAAAAAAGACCCTACTTTGGGGAGTTGTTTCTTCTTTCTCAATAAAATAATGCAACATGTTTTTAATAGAAATGAATGCCGAAATAGAGTATAACAGGGTACCCAAATTTAAAAAAAATCGAAGGTGGTGTTTTTTTTTATTCGCATCGAAATTTGTCTTTGTTTAATTTTTTTCCATGTTTGCCTAAATATATCCTAACTATTGTATCACTCAGATACCTTATTTATTTTTTAAATAATAGCCATATATTAGTAGAATAGTATCTGCAAATTATATAATAATGATTAAATTATTTCATGAGATACAGACCTCCAAATTTTGCCATTTGTCGTTCGAGCAGGCATGTTTGGCAATTTTTATAAAAATAAATATAATGTAAATAAATATTATTATTATATATTACAAGCAAACTGCACTCATAGTTTGTGTGCTAAAAAGTATTAAAATTCTCCTAATTTTATTGTTTTAGTTATTCACTTTCAAACGTGCCCCCTCCATCAGTGCGCGTTATTGCAACTGTCCACCTCTCCATGCCTTACGATTTTTCCTGTCTCCAAATATTTTTTCTGGTCAAAACTAAGTGTGGATTCGTTTATACCAGACACTAGACAATGGCATATAAAAACATCAGTTGATTTAAAAATGTCGACCAGCCACCCTTTGGTCGATCTTATCTGAAATCACCCAACTATATTTAGTTTGCTTTTCTCATTGGCACTCAAACATTTGAACTAAAGCAAGAGTGCGAGCTTGCTTCCAGTACCGACCCAGTCACCCAGGAGCGGGGAGAAAAACGGGACGGACAACACAATAGCTCCAAGTTCATAGCTTACTGTGCTGTGTTGTCCATCCCGTTTTTCCCCGCTCCTGGGCTACCATGTCAACACTGGCCGTCACTTCATATTTGAAGTAATGGACAACATAATGAAGGCCAGTCGCCCTGAACCCTGAACAGGCATGGTTCTTGGCAACTCCTGTAACCATAACACAATTTTTTTCTGATTCGAATTTCTGGGGTTCGCAGTTTTGTTGCTGCACGCAGGACCACAAATGTAGGCAGATCACAGTAGAGGTTGATAGGCATCGAGCACTGTTTGAATTGTTTATTGTGTCAACATTACACAAATCTGTAAGTCAAACTCGCAAGAAAATAAAAGAACACTTTTGTTTATACAAACCTATAAGGCAACACTTCCGAGATGTTGTTTTCGCCCTTTTTCTCGCTCCTAATTATTGTGATAGCTCCTTACCCCGTTCGGATTTTTAGTTGATTGAAACGAGATGTATTCAGGCCAAGCGTCGTTATGGATCCCTAAGCATTTATTTGTACAGTTGTCCGCAAACTCTTCATTAAGCTAAGTCTTCACCCACCCCCCGACCGACAGACCCCACTGAAAAACACCCTCTCCACAAAACGTAAAAAAAAAAAGATAAAGCAACCTGCAGTGTAAATGTGCAGACAAATCCCAATTAAAAAAAAAGAAAAAAAAAGAAAACACAAACTTAAATCCACAAATACTGTACAACAAAACTTTCTGTGATGCATGCACAAATTTTTCTTTCCTCGTCGGAGAAAGCGCACATGACCGACTAAGTCGGAGGAGACGCCAAACGTCACCTTCCACTCCTCGCAGGGGTACAATGTTCCACTACGGACAAAAAAAACATGTCAAAAACATGTAAACTTTTCTGCACGCCGCAACGGGTCGCCAGACAAAAGCCTCGCTCACGCTCATCCAATCTCCAGACTCGTTAACAGACGGAACTCTACACGACCATCCAGGCCCCTCCCCCAATAAAAAAGAAAAAGCACCGACTCAAATTGGAGTTAAAACCGACGAAGCGAACCCCGTCGGCTCCGCGGCGACGAAATGCACATGCACGATTCGAGCGCTAGGAAAGCACGTCCGTGAAACTGTGGCTGAGCTTGTCTCTCTCCCGGCCCGCGCTGACCGACTCGAAATAAACTCGCGCCCTTCGTTGGGGGGCGAAGGCGAGGCGCTAGGAACGTTCCTGAAAAAGAAAATAGAGGCGGGCAACGCGGGAAGTGGGGGTCGAGGGAAACCGTCGGCCAGTCCGCAAGATCACCACCCTGGCGTTGCCGCAGCGTCCCACACCAGAGCAACGAGGGGAAGGAAGAAAAAAAAAAAGGTGAAAGGAAAGTGGAGAGAGAGGAGCACGTGCGTGGACCACGGCGGCTAGCAGAGGGGAGCGCCGCCGAAGTTGAAAGACGTCGGCACCGTCTGGTTCTGGAACACGTAACCGCCGCTCTTCTCGATTCGTCTGGACTCTGCGATGGAGAGGGAGAAAATGAAACCGGTTGGAGGCGCGTTCGGAATTAATGCCAGGAAAATAGCAGTGAGAGCCCTACGCTGCTGTTTTTCTCAGATAAAATAGCAGCTGAACTATAATTCAGCTAAACACAAAGGCCTAATGCAAAAACAGCATCATACACTTTGCCGCCGACTTCTTTACTCCGACAGACAAAGCAAATCAGAGCCCTGAGTAGACCCTTTTTTGGAATTCAGACTGGCCACCCTGATCGCTACGATCGTCTGAGTGTGTGGCCTCTGTCCCTGGTGAACTACCGCAAAATACCGAGCATGAGCCTATGTCACAATGAGTGCCCACCCCCACTTATGAGAAGTTTAAAAAATCACTAAAGGACATATCGAAGCACCCAACCACAATTTTAAGACACTTAAAAAAAAAATGCAGGACGCATCAAGTGTTCAGTCACCGTGGGCAGGCCATTACCTCCGTGATCGGAGGACAGCGCGGGCATAGCGAATGCATAGCATGGTAGAAACGGCTTTAGTGAGAAAGACTAGATGTTGCATAGTCAATCACTCCTTAATTTTTCTCAACAAACCTTATTTACTCGCATAATGATTGTCAGTATTGATTTTTTTTTTCTTTTTCCGCATACCCGCCAAGTCAATTAAGCCGCCGAGCAGCCAGGCCATGCCAAACCAAACCAAGCATGGCAGCACACTACGCGCAAGTTATGGCTGCACGTGGGAAGTTGCAGAAGTGATAACAGCATGACCGCACGGCACACAAAATTGGGGTCAAGAATAGACCCTTTTAGCAATGCCGTGCCACCTAGTGGCGCCGTTTCCATACTATGCGCAATCGCTGGGAGTGGTCACGTGCGCTGCTCCGTGGGGCCACGGCTGCCATTATGTGGTATACGGTCGCAGAGGCCAGTATTCTGTAGTGCCCGCATAGTGCTTTTTCTAGGTGCGTGTTTGTTGCTGCGCGGCACTGTGCAAGCAAAAGGCAGATCCGAAACAGGACGAGATTTGCTGTTTGCTGCAAAAATACAGCTGTCAACAAAAAATGCATCAATATAAACCAAAATTACATGGGTCTAATGACGGCCATTGTGAGCTCAGTGGTCGGACCAAGCAAGGTCAACCGAACCGTTTGCTCCTTCTGTATTTTTGCTCTTGGACCTAGCAAGTGCTATCCCCCGGTTTTCCATGATTACCTCCGAATTTTGAGTGGGCGCTTGCTCAGTATTTTACGGTAAGTTAAGGATGCTGCCAAGCGGAGGATACAAAGCCTGACATACATGCAATGCGCGAGTTATATATAAGTAGGGTTCGGAGTTTTCGGTTTAAACCGATAAACACCGATAAAAGTACGCCGAATTCATTTTCGGAAATTCGGTTTTAACCGAAAAAGGTCAGTTTTTAGGTTCGGCGTTTTCGGTCTTAAACCGATAAAATTAAGCCGAATCCATTCTTTAAATTTCTTTTTCAACCGAAAATGGTCCATTCTTTAGGGTCGCCTCGAGATTGGGGGGGGAGAGGGGAGGAGAGAGGGCGTTGGCAAGGTTTGACACTGTGTGACCTCTTCGTGACTGCCCTCTTCCAAGGTTCAACATGACAACAAAAGAGGCCTTGGATTGGCCTTCGCGGGACATCTGTGTCGTTTCTGTGATCGGGCTTAGTGTGTCAAGTTCCTGTCCAAGTTCGGGTGTGGGCTAGTATAAGGCATTTAGCTTCATGCAAGATCTGCAGCCACAGTTTAGTAAGTACACGAAATATGTTGTGCTTCAAAACGTTGCACCGTGTCTCTTTTGGTAGTCACATTTGGTTGATTGGCCGATTTTGGATCAGGCAGCGCTTCATCTACTCAGCCTGCCAGTGTCCAGTGTTAATGTTGAGAGGGCATTCTGGAAGCCCAGGGTCGTTGATCCACGCTCCGAATGAGCGTGGATCAACGAGGAGATCCTGGAAAGGACCTATGTGTTTCCTATAATAAGATCGCATAATCCTGATGTACAGAAGGCGAAGTTCCATGTTTTTTGGGCACTAATTTGTTCGTACTACTGCGGGATTGTTTTTTTTTTTTTTTACAGAGTCACACATTTGCAAAGTAAAGTATCCATGTTTCTTTGTTTTTTTTTTCAATGTATCTGTGCCGTTATTCCTTGAGGGATCACAGATATCAGAGAATCATCTGATCCGGTGTCCGATGTATTTCTTTCATATTCGCCGAAAAAACCAGTAAACTTTGTGGGCATAAGTATACACCGAAAAAACCGAAAATTGAATCTTAAAATAAATACCGAAAAGTACTGCCGAATTTTGAAGAAATAAAAACCGAAAAACGTGCGAACCCTATATATAAGTACTGGATCTGCATTCATTTCAGACGCTGCAAAGCCCCTTGATGTAGAGAACCTTATTGAGGGGTTTACTTGGGTAGGCACTTCATACCGACAGGTTGTTCATCTGCAGCATTCGAACTGAATGGAATCAAGAACTGTACAATGAAGGACGCATTCTCATCTGCCGTTGGCATGCGAAGGTGAAAGTGCAAGGCCGGAAAACAGTAATTTGGTTACCCACACTAGTAAGGCAAAGGTTAAACTGCCACTTGAGCTACCAGGTAGAAACCTATTTCAGAAAGGGCCTAGTACAGTCAACAGCAGCGGCCAAGTATCCCCACGAATGGCAATCGAGCAGGGGTAGTCATAATCGTGCGCTCACCTGCCGCTGCTCTCCTCTGGTCGGCCAGGAGGTAGACCTCTTGTAAGGCTTTCTGCTGCTCGCCCGAGAGACCGGACGTCAGGGCGTTGAACCACATTGGGTCCGAGCTTGATGGCTACAAGACAGGCAAGAAACGGGGGCCGCTATCACACAACATGCACGCAAAGCACTGAACGAAGCGAGCGAGTGCAAACAGACGAGATAATTGCGTGTGTGCATCCAGACTATGACGGAAATGAGACGCACAGTAGACGCCCACTGTCACGCAATGTTATATGGTCACGCAACCCTGTGAAATCGGCTGACACCATAACGTCACGGTCAAAATCAAAGCCTCGAATCCGAGGGTTTTATGTGCCAAACCAATTAAGGGGTGACACCACCTTCAAGTGTCGACTTTTAAACCAGTTGCTCAATATTGATGAAATTTGGAGGGTCTATTCATTTCGTTGCCAAAATGCACTCTATGAAATTTCATCTCTGTAGGACTATTTTCCGATGAGCTACAGGGGGAGGTACACAGCTATTGATGTAAGTCGCCTCACTTGGCAAGGAAATCTATCATATAAAATTGCTGCAGAATATTGAGCATTTCTAAGCTTCAGCCTTAACTAGAACATATGGTGTGGGGGGCTATCTATTTTTTACCTTAAAATCCATGTTTTTTCTATGCAAAATGTAAATTTGAAAAGCATTCCACATAATGGGGCATTTTCTCCTCATCAAAACTCTACTTTTTGGCAATAAGAACTTTATTTAAATAGAAAAATAAATATCTAGCCCCCTTCGTCATTAAATTTCAGTTCAGAAACATCCGCAGCAAAGAATACATTCGGCGATTCATTGAAATGATAGATTTCCTAAAACGAAAGTTGCTGCAAAAAAGTGAAACTGAGAAAAACCTGTTTAAAGTTTCCACACCACTATATTTGCTTTTTCTGGTGGTGGTGGCAACTAAAAGGCACCAAGAGCGTAGATGGTGCCTTCTGCTTACACCCAATCTCCAGCATGGCTTTGCTGAGTGAGTCTGAGCTTAAAACGCTTTCTTCGAGTGTCATTTTGTTGTCGGCATCTGGACATTGATTGTGAAATGAGTGAGGAATTGGGTATGCTTGCAATACACGAACCAACATCAGCAAGTATGGGCGGGGCAAGCATCCTTGAAATACAAAGCAGATAAACCCACGTGACGTTCTATAAATGAATGCTGGTTTTAGTCAGTTTTGTGTTCAATCAGGGTGGGCTTTTCGATTCTTGGCCATATGCATAGCCTCTTCTACGTGAAAGCTGGACTTCTGGGTGTTCTTGCCCGAATAGAGTTTACTCTCGAGCAGAGATATTTAATGGACTGAAACTGTGAAGAAATGCTCTTTCCAACGAGAGTATGATCATCATTCGAGGGCATACCGGTGCAAAGCTACAGCAGTTTGAAGATAGGAAACAGAAGTTTCACATTTCAAAAACACGTGATTTTGCATCGTTGGCTGACCGAAAATGTTTTATTTCTCCGTAAATACTTCAGATATTGCAATAAAAATTTGCAGGAGTTTACTCTATTAGTTGTGGAACCACAATACACAAAAATAGGAAAGTTTGTTTTTTTTCTCAAAAATTGAAATTTTTAGGTGGTGTCCCCCCTAAGAGGGAACACGACTTTGAAAGGCTAACTTTGGACTGTTTGTCTTATTTGTACAAAATTTGCAGGGTGTACTCATAGCACTGAGAAAGGATGCTATGCAAATTCATCCCACAATGAGTTACATAAAAATACATCATAGAAAAAGTGCATCCAACTGAGGAAAGCTATCGTTTAGAAATGGTAATGAAAATGGCCAGTTTTTTGGGGGGAACATACAGTAGAATACTTGCTTCAGACAACTCTAAAACTAAAAACAATTATAACAATTTTATTTTAGAAAAAATAAAAAAATTGGTGTGCATTTGATTAAATATAAATCAACTTTTCGAGAACAAAAAGAGAATAAAAATGCTGAAAGTAAGTTCACAGTCGCGTTCCCCACAAAATTTTAATATAGAAGAAACCCAAATCTAGCTAAAGTCGCCGACCGATTTTTCGGACTCAGAGGGACCCCGACTGTCCGAATAATCAGGCGGTCTGAAAATCGCTTTCAGCCAGAATATCAAATTTCCGTGCATATTCCGCTGCGTATTTGCCACTTTCCACTTGCTTGATGTCAATTTTAAGTTCTCGTGCAACTTCCGCTTTATACTGTTCACTTTTCACTTGTTTGTTGATCTGCTTGATCACAGTGTTGCACTTTGTCAGCGCCTTCGTTGGCACAAACAGCGAAGTGGCACAAACAGCGAAGATAAAGTTGGTGCCATTTCGCACTATTTGGACACAAAGTTTTGTCCACCAAGCTCGCTTCAATACCAAGCCTACCTATTGGCAAAAAAAAACTTACGCTTAAGGACCGCAAGAGTGGTGGACGGCCGCTCTTCTCATGGTCGCACTCGAAAAACACAGACCATGAGAAGAACTAAGAACGTTCTGGTGGAGTACTGGGGAAAAATATTGACCACACGAAGATCTTTTGATGTGCAATTGAAATCTCGGTTACACGGCGTTCCTCTGCCATATGCCTCAATTAAACTGCGTGGCACCTCGGCCGATATTTGAATCCGCCAACTGGGGATCCGTAGGCGGGTGCCTTGCACTAGAGCCATCGAGGCGGCTGCGCGAAGTCACGCAATCACGTCGCTAAGGTCACATTGCAGGACTTCACGCAACACTTTGACGTTACGGCATCGCCGACCCGAATCATAAATGCCGGGCATTTATGTTGCCGAAAAACCACGCACAGTGTTCTTCCCCGCAGGCAACCGTCCCGGCACTCACCCTGCATGACCTCCTTGAAGACCATGTACTCGTCCACGGTGGCAGTCCTCCTCGTCCAGGAGCGTCGTGAACGACTCCAGCGCACGTCTCCTCCCTCCGTCGTCATCTTCCTCGTCGGTCCTCCGTCGTCGTCCCTCCTCCTGGTCGTCCTCGATGGTGGCAGACGTGACCGGAAACGGGAGACTCCTTCTTGGCCTGCCGCGCTAGCCTCTGCAGGTAGTCCTGGCCCTCGACGTCGTCCTCGTCACTGTCCAGCACCTCTGCGAAGGAGGCGGGCCGCAGAAAACGTCGGGCCGCCGTCTAACCGCAAGA
>JAZHYW010030890.1:0-34615 GCA_037355805.1 Ixodes ricinus | reverse complement strand
CCTGGAGAAGGGGAGCAAGAGGGACAAAGGACAAACACAAATCTCCAAACACTGCTAGGTGACTGGTGCGCGACCGAAAAAATCCGCCTGGTCCGGGTATCGAACCCGGGACCTCTCCATGATAACCTTAAATTGCAAGCTTCACCCTTGTTGGTGTTAGACTGGTGGCAGCTGATAAAACCCGTTTGCTCTTCTGACGTCTAACCCCTGGTTAGCTCAGTTGGTAGAGCGTTCCACCTGTAATGGAGAGGTCCCGGGTTCGATACCCGGACCAGGCGGATTTTTTCGGTCGCGCACCAGTCACCAAGCTGTGTTTGGAGATTTTTGTTTGTCCTTTGTCCCTCTTGTTCCCCTTCTCCAGGAATTATTTTCGTAATTCTTGTCCAGCTCGCTTGGACCTTTGCATTTAATTGCATTATAATCATAACCTTAAATTGCAAGCTTCACCCTTGTTGGTGTTAGACTGGTGGCAGCTGATAAAACCCGTTTGCTCTACTGACGTCTAACCCTTGGTTAGCTCAGTTGGTAGAGCGCTCCACCTGTAATGGAGAGGTCCCGGGTTCGATACCCGGACCAGGTGGATTTTTCGGTCGCGCACCAGTCACCTAGCTGTGTTTGGAGATTTGTGTTTGTCCTTTGTCCCTCTTGCTCCCTTCTCCAGGGATTATTTTCGTAATTCTTGTCCAGCTCGCTTGCACCTTTGCATTTAATTGCATTATAATCATAACCTTAAATTGCAAGCTTCACCCTTGTTGGGTGTTAGACTGGTGGCAGCTGATAAAACCCGTTTGCTCTACTGACGTCTTACCCCTGGTTAGCTCAGTTGGTAGAGCGCTCCACCTGTAATGGAGAGGTCCCGGGTTCGATACCCGGACCAGGCGGATTTTTTCGGTCGCGCACCAGTCACCTAGCTCTGTGTTTGGAGATTTGTGTTTGTCCTTTGTCCCTCTTGCTCCCTCTCTCCAGGGATTATTTTCGTAACCGTTTTGAATTGGTTACCGCTATATTTTTTTTTCGGTTCCGGTTGTTTCAAGATGGCGGCGAAGATTTCGGTTCGGTTCAGTTCCGGTTCGGCTAAAAATGACGGTTCGGTTCCGGTTTTTGGTTTGGTTCGGTTCCGGTTCATCACTCTGCTCGGTGCTCGTGAAGTAACGCACGAGTGACTGCAAGCCTGCCAAAGAAGACTTCGCGTGCAGGTCGCACGTGTCCGTGGCTTGACGGTGTCGATTGTTTCTGTTTGTCGCTCGAGTGGGATTAGTGTGATCAACCGAAAACCCCACGTGAACATAAGAGAAACAGAGCTTTTCTCTCTCTACTTCGCTTTTTCGTGAAGTTAAGTTTAACGTAGGGTGACCCTAAATCCTCGTAGCACAAAAAGGGACATCCCGGGGCAATGGGGAAGAGGGGAGAGCCACATTCAGCAATGTAGAAAAAATTCACTATACGTCGGTACTGTATTGGCATGTGCAAAGAGCTCAAAATCTGTGGAAGCTAGCACTTTCTGTTGTACGCTTAGTTTTATAGAATTACGTCTGTAACCATTTCCTTCTTTTTCTGTGACCATTTCCTTCTGGTTCCAACAAAAAAATACTCCTACTGCAAAAAAAAAGTATATGTACGTCTCATTGAGAATGCTTCTTACGACTTTAGCACCCAGGGACTGTTCATAAAAATTAGTATACTTCCTGTTTACAACATGTACAAGTATAGACTCGTGATCAGTTTGAAGATAGAAAAGAAAAGAAAGGAGGATAGTTTAGTAAACCTTGCGGAGCTAAAAGAACATGCAACTTGCTACCCAACTCGGTCGGCGGAACATTGGACTGTGGCACTCTGTCATAACAACTATTCAATGCAATCGCTCAAATACACACTTCCTACTATATTGAACACCCTAATAAAAAATGACATTGACATTATTTCTATTGCAATTCAGGAATTACGAACCGAATTAATGTGGGGCAAAAACGAATGAATCGATTTATGAGACCTGTTTGATTTTTGTATTTTGCTTTGCTATGTCGGTTTTCTCTGTGTTGTTCGCTGTTGCTTTATTTTGACTTCTGTTATATGCCACCAGAAGGGAGCAAGGAGCTCCGTCAAGCGGTTTTCACAACTTTTTTCCTTGTTTCCTCCATTTATGTATCGAAATGGAAAATAAAGTTCCTTAATAATAAAACAAATGGCATCTTGCACGCGCGTTCGTCAAAGCTTTATTTTGGTTATTTACTTCGAATCTTTTATACGGCGAAGGCGTGCGCGTGCGGCGCGTGGAACACCATTCCCAGCATTCTCCATGAAGCTTGGTTTGCCGTTCTCCATTTTCAATTTCCTTCTCTCGTCGTAATGGGGAGGCCGCGTATAGTCCGGACTCCCGAAGAGCAACGAGCCTACGAAGAGCAACGGAGGGAACGGCAACGAGGATGTCAGCGGCGGTGGCGGGTGGCACCTGTGTGCGCGTACCTTTCGTCACGATGACCCCCGATGAAGACAATAGATGTGTTCGTATCTTTGTTCAAATTTCTGTGTCACGTCCAGTGGCGTACCAACTTGTTTTTAAGTGGGGGGGGGGGGGGCAGACCAGACCCCCCCCCCTTAAAGGGCCGGGGGCGGTGCCCTTGGTATCCCTTGGGCGTCGCCGGCCAGTGTTTGCATGCCCTGCCCAGTGGCGGCTGTTTGGGGGCGGGGGGCGCGAAACACATGCCTTGCCCCCTACTCTGAGAACTGGAGGGGGGGCAAGCGCCCCCCCCCCCGGTTGGTACGCCCATGGTCACGTCTGTATCGTGTGCTAAACAGCTTAGCTGGTCACCACCTTCACAGAGTGGAATGGCTCCCAATTTTTTTATCCAATCGACCCTCGTGAATACTACTAGCTCAAAGTAATGCATTCAGAGAGCGCAATTAATCGAAGCCGCCCTCATCGCTCAAGAAACGAGCGTTCGATAGCAGCGACGGAAGCTGACTTGGCGTGTGCTCTCGCGTTGGCGGGCCGAGCGGATTTCGTGAATGATCGCGACCCCGCCCAACGCACATTTGCCGCTGCCAACCCACACTCTCCGTTCACATCGAGCGTCAAAAGCAGCCACTTCCTTCCAATTTCCATCACCGCCTCGCTACACTCAGTTTCACCTAACGATGGACCGCAGCGGACGCTACGAGTCATTCCAAGCCAATCCAGCGTTGTGAACATGTCACGTGACTACGAGTCGCTGCGCCGCACCCGAAGGTCACCTTCGGGTGCGGCGCAGCATGGGATTCATAAGGTGGCTTGTAGCATCGCGTGCAAGCAAGCTGTCCAGCACCTTAGTACCGTTCCATTTAACCCTCCGAAAGCTGCATAAACTCCCCCCCCCTAACAATCAATAAATCAACCTAAATCCGGTTCTTCATGAGTTCAGTTTCTGGCTTTCAGCGACCAGACGGACCACTGGCTCCCGTCATCTGTTGAACTTTCGGTGTGCAGGTGGCTTTCACTGCTTTGCACGCGACCCTCAAAGCACCGTCTGCGAAGTGTCGACTTCAAGCAGAGCGTGATAACGGCCGACGTTGGTGGTGACGGGCACACGACTGTAAGTGGTCGAGATTTCGCGAATGCGTTGTGGGTTTCTGCTGGGCACTTCATATCTTGCTTTCGGTTGGGGCGTATACATGAGCACGTGCTCTACCAACACTACTGCTTCAGAGCTTCGCCCAGAACCCTACTAGCCTTTAGAAGACGACTTTACAGGTAGCGTATGGTGCTCCAAGACTACTGTAGAAATGGTTTCGACGTAATGCATAACTGTTTTACGGTACTTAATTTGATTGGGTCAAGATTTTGGGATTGGGTAGTAACTTGATTCTATTATCAATATTACTATTTTTAAACCCTAAATGTCATTCAAGGACAGTGTTTAAGTTTCATCTGGAATGATCACCACATAGAAGTGTTCGCAACACTTTCCAGCGTGGTATAATTTTAAAATAGAGAAATTGCATTCTTGAAAAGGCTCGCGTGTCCAGTTGCTCTCAAAGTTTAGCAAAGCAATCGATCATTGGCAAATTGCCCGTTCGCCAATCGGTGTTAGCCAATCGCTCGTCAGCCAGTGGACCTTTTTCACATAAAAACGACACCAAGTGGCGTAAACTCTAACTACGGTTGGTGGATAGATTGGGAGCTGCGATACCATTCCTGCCTTCTCTGCGGCTGATCCGAGTCGCGGAAGAGGCAGGAGTGGTAGGGCAACCATTCTTCCGGACGTCAGCCCAAGTTCGAGCTTTCGCCACTACGAGAGGAGAGCCTGCGCATGTACAGAACCCTTTTTGCAAAAGGTCAATTTCCCATCAACGAGTGGCCTGCTGTGCGGCGAACGAGCTGAGCGATTTTCGTCCGCCACTCCCTGAGTGCGGACGAAAATCTTGCGGCTTGCGGTTGACTGACGGGCGCCATTTTTCGAAAGTGCTCTCAACGTCGCACTTTTTTTTTTTAAATCAGTTACAGCGGTTTCCACTCCATAGCGCGAAGCGGCGAGGCTGCTCGACGTGAGAACTCGCAGGACAATTTTGTTTCCAAAATAGCGCGCATTGCTTTAATCGACGCCAAAAGTAAAAATATATTTCACCCGTGTTAAAAAAAAAAGCACAATGATTTTTGTTGAAAAGTTTTAAGAGCTTTTTTTCTTTTTTTTTGTGGAAGGCATGGCATAGCACGGCATACCACAACGAGAAAACTGAGTAAACACTGGTGCGCCCGTAAGCCTGACAACCTCAGGAGTCGCGGATAAGGTGTTCTATAAGGGTACTAGAAGGGACAAGCTAGGTGTTCCAGTACACGACTTTTGATTGGGCTAGTTGGTTCGTATTAGGCATGATTAAAATAACGCGAACTGGACAGGGACGAAAAACGGCACACGTATTCGACAAAACTGGCGCTGACTTCCAACTAAGTTTATCGTGTCATCCAACCAAGCGTTATATACCATCACCTGCGGACATAAAAAAACACAGAAAAACACACAGAAAACGGTCAGAGGAAATTGTAGAGGAGTTTTTTTAATAATTATTACAGCGTTTTTATATATATATATTTAAAAAAAAGCGGAAGACAAGTGCGTCAGCATGCCGTCCGTGTGTCTCATTGAGAAAGAATGATCTTTTCTTGATGGTTTTATCTGAAGATAGGCGCGTGGTAGACATAACCTTATTGTATTACTATTTTTGTGTTTTTTTTATGTCCACAGGCAATGATATATATTACTTGGTTAAATGATACAATAAACTTAGTTGAAAGTCAGCGCCAGTCCTGTCGTGCGTGTGCCTTTTTTCGTCCTGTCCAGTTCGCGCTATTTTATCATGTTCTACTACACCCTACTGCGGAGCAACTCGATCGCGTACGGCGCCCCTGGCGCCCCAAAGTACAGCGCCAAATTTGCCCGTATTGGCATCAACGCGCGGAGAAACCACCGCGCCCCACCGGAAAGGGCCGCGCTTTTTACACCTCCCATTCTAGTGCACCCAACCGGTTGTCTCTAGCTCCCACAATCAGTGCCGCATACGTGTTTAGTCGAGTTTTTAATTAAAATAATATAACGCATGTAGAGTAATCCGCGACGGTACGACCGATCTCACAGCCAGTTTCATTACGCCACCGCTGCCGCTATGCATCGTGGGATCTGTAGTTTTTCTGCACGCGCGGCAACACCGCTGGTGCGTCTGTGCGAGCAGAGCATGAGGCGGCACAAACCGTCTCGTGAACTGGCGCCTGCCTCTTATGATCTACAGCATAGCCTCGTCTAGACTCACAAAGCCTGGCAGTTCGACGACGGAGCCATAGGGTGCCCGGTCGCAGATTTGGAGCGCGGGGATCTGGTAGCACAGAGCCTCAAAGAGCCATTTCTCGGGGAACCTGGACGTCAGCGCACAGTTTTGCGGTAGCCAGGACCCGAAACACACTTGTTCGCTCAGAAGAAGTGTGTTTCAGCGTCTCGCCGCAGCGGGGCGCCAGTCACGTGGCTCTCCTCTCATCCGTTGTCTACCGCTCCACCTTTTCCATTTCGGCGGCCGCTTCTCGCGGCGATCTGCCAGGCTTTGTCAGTATATAGGAGGCTATATGACTACATCTGGCGGCGTCACGCATGCATGGAACGCTTAGTCAGATAGGTCTATTCGAATTCGATTAGGCCTATTGATAAATTACACGAGCATCAGTGAGAATGCTGGGAATGTGGTTTCACGCGCCGCACGCGCTTGTCTTTTCCGTATAAACTATTCGAAGTAAATAACCAAAATAGGGTGATTACGAACGCGCGTACAAGATTCCATTTCTGCTGCAGGCACTGCTGCAGACTGCAGCCCGTGCAGCGCGTGTAACCATGCACGCTGCTCCTTGGTGCTTGGGTAATTTAGCCAAAACTCTATGGACCCCTTCGAAAATTACGCAAAAATACTGCACAGTGGCGTGCGCAAAGGACGCCGTATAAAAACGGCAAGTCTTCCACATGTATACAGTCTCTTGGAAGTGAGTATTATATCGTTTATAAACTGGCCAGCTTGTTGATGTTTTTTGCGCACGCCACTGTGCAGTATTTTCAGGTCGATCGTAACAGGGCGAAATATTTCAAGGAGTCTATAACTTGATTCTGTGCCTTTGAAGTGAAATGGCAGAGTATACCGTGCGTCTCGACGCTCTCTATACAGCATTGTAATAGGGAGTCTTAATATATCGTTTCCAGAGGCCCGATACCGCTACGGGCGCGCGCTTCAGAACAGTCATCGAAGTGGCAGCGCGAGCTTCCGCTACAAATAGCGTGGCCTGAAACACGATCTACCCAAAACTCCCTATTAGGGAGTTTTAGAATAATGTACGGAATTTTAGCGCGTGTTAGCGCTAAATTTAGCGCTTGCGTTAGCGCACTCGACGCAAGAGAGTTTTAGAATAGCGTTTCTCCGCCGCGACGCAAAAGCCCAAGCACCTTGAGCTTGCATCGCTACCAAGCTACAGTCACAATTTTTATTTCACACACGAAATGCTGTAACTTGAAGAAAAAACAAGCTTTTTTTCTTTTGGTTCAGAGTAACATTTTAGATTTGTTTAAACGTGAGAATGCGACGCGAGCGGTCGACCGGTTGTGTCCGCTTGCGTCGCTTCGGCAAGATTGTACTGACCTTCGCCGATAAATGTTCGCGCGTCCCAAGCATAAAGTTGCCGGTGATCGTTGCCCATCTTTCTGGATTTTCCAAACCGAGTGCAATGTCGTCCCGTATTGAGAATAGCAGCGCGAGGATGCCGCCGACGTCACGCTCACGACGCCGCTAAAGCGGCCGCAGCCATGGTCCTGGGGACCGCCATTTTTAATGCGAATAGCATTTTAATGCGAATAGCATTCTTTGGATACTTCACGCACTTTTCGTCTATGTATCTATCTATCTATCTATCGGCTATCTAACCTCTTACGCCGCGGGTCGATAAATAAATAAAAAGACCGGCGCCGGCTGGGATTCGAACCGTTGGCCCTTTGATCAGCAGGCAGACGCGCCAGCCACAGAGCTATGAAGGCAGTTTTTTTCTTCGTGCAGAGCTATGAAGGCAGTCATTCAACGCACTCTAAACGGTTGTTTATATCTTTACCATAGGACGCGCTTTACAGCGCTGTCACAGCTACCGGTGCGCGCGCGTTCCATGCACGAGGGCTCATTCCGCTCTCGTGAGGCTGAGCACGGCCGCTAGCTCACCCTCTCCCGCGCTCGGGAGAGGGTGATGTGCGGTCGTGCTCAGCCTCACGAGAGCGGAATGAGCCCTCGTGCATGGGCGCGCGCGCGCCAGCAGCTGTGACGCGCTGTAAGCGCGTCTATGGTAAAGATATAAACAACCGTTTAAATGCCGTTGGTTGAGACTAGCTGAGACGCCAGAAAGTCTGGTCGGTACCATTTTGAGTGTTTGTGCGTATGGCGCGTGCTTTGCTCGCCTTCCTAAGTGACACAAACGCACGTGCTGGGCTGCGGAGATCGTGCGCAGGGCTGTGAAAGTGTCAACAAATTTAGAATCGCCTCAAGAGTGGGCTGGCGTATCTAGAGTGTGCCGGCCACCTGACGAACGCGCATAACTCCGCACCGTTTGATGCTATTCGCATTAACGTAGATAATCATTCCCAAAGGATGGGTTCTGCTGATTTTTTAACTGTGCTCGTCTTGGCTTTAGCCAACTTCTCATCACTAATCCCCCTTGGAGGAACGCAAAGACCCTTTGCGTGCGCAAGCAATTTACAAGAAATAGCGTGCGCTAAAATAGCGCACGCAAAGCGCAAAACGTGGTTAGCGTTCGGCGCATGAGCAGTTGCGACGATGCTATTCTTTGCGCACGCAAAGCTTTAGCATGCGCTATTCTAAAACTCCCTATTATTACAGCGAAGCTACGGCTAGGTTCTGGCGGATCGTCTCCGGCGACAGACCGAGCGTACACCAAGAATTTTTCAAATGCAACGATGTATGCCGGTATGCCCCACTTTATTCTCCTCTCCACCACCGTCGCCTCTTTTCCGAGTCGTGTAAACTCCTCGCCACGCTCGGCGTCTCTCTCCCCCTGACGTTGCGCAATGCCGCGCGCTCTTCGGCGGCCACCTGTGCGGCGCACTAGAGCCTGCGCCGTGATTGGCGTAGCCGCGCTATAATAAAACGTCTCTCTCTCCCCTGACATTGCACAATGTCGCGCGCTCTTCGGCAGCCACCTTTGCGGCGCACTCTGGGCGCACTAGAGCCTGCGCCTTGATTGGCGCAGCTGCGCTGTAATAAAACGTCATTGTCTCTGCCAGAGCGCCAGCTTCGCTGGGCTTCCTTCTTCACGAGGTGAAAGGGCTCTCCATTTTTACAAGTCCTCAACCCAACGTGTGATCTCCTCAGCTCAGCACGAGCATGTTCGTCGCTTCGGAAGGCGAACAAATCACGCGCCATACGCACACGAACACTGAATATAGAACCGGCCACAGGAGCCCTTTTTTTTGGAAAGGACTATTGGGAAGGAGATCGAACAGTCGCGTCTCTAGCGGTACGCTTCAGCTGTGGGGACAACAAACCGAATGTCCTTGTTTGTTTTTGATCAGAGAAATCGAGGAGGACGATTCGAAGGCCGGTTCTTGTGCAACCACTGATCAGAGGGAAGCGCGCTCGTGCCAAGACCGTGCTGGGCCAGGTTCGAATTTCTTTGTTATGCTGCGTTAGTAAGCACCGGGCTGTGGGGTCAGCTAGGGTCAGTAAGCTCGATAAAGCGCTCCCTATAGTTCGATCTCCTGGCCAATAGTGAGGGGTTTCAGTTGTCCCGCCTCCAGTTCGAGTCCTTTGGCGTCTCGTGGTCGTCGATCGTGCACGCGCAGCCAAAGCACGACGGAAGGCGATGAGCGCGTGCTGGAGGCCGGGCACCCGGAGGAGTCGCGCATTCTGATCCTCTCCTGGCAGGTGCCATTTTTATAATTACTGCGTATGAAACCATGTACACGCGCGTGCTGGGCTGTGGCATAGCCTCGTATATATTGACAATGCCTGGCAGATCGCCACGAGAAGCGGCCGTCGAATTAGAAAAGGTGGAGCTGCAGACATCGGATGAGAGGAGAGCCACGTGACTGGCGCCCCGTTGCGGCGAGACGCCGAAACACACTTTTCCCGAGCGAACAAGTGTTTTCGGGTCCTCGCCGCTGCAAAAGTTGTGCGCTGACGTCCAGGTTTACCGAGAAATGGCTCTTTGATGCCCTGCGCTACCAGATCCTCGCGCTCCAAATCTGCGACCGGGCAGTTTATGGCTCCGTCGTAGAACTGCCAGGCTTTGTGAGTATAGAGGAGGCTATGGCTGTGGAAATCGCACGCTGGACTATGAATGTGTAAACATTGGAACGATGTATGCGGACCGGGAACATAAGAAGACGAGAGTGCGCGGGGAGGGAGGGGGGGGGGGGGAAACGTAAGAGCGTCGAACTCTGGTTATAATGATTGTAGTAGCCCAAAGGCAAAGCTATAGCTGCCGTTGCCTCTACGGCGTTCAAACGCACCCGAACAGTGAGTAGAGACAACCTGGATAAAAATTCCCTTTAGATCCAATTTGAATTCCAACTGGTTTTAATGGAACCAATCGGTTTTAGTCGGTTCCAACTGGAAGCACACTGTCCAATTGGTCTAGCCAATTGGAAATATTTTTATTATTGGAACCTGAATGGGTTTCAAATTGTTTCCATTGGTTCCCATTAGCCGTGACCAATTGGTTGTCCGAAAACTCAATTGGTACAAGTGGGAAAATTCCAACTGGAACCTAATGGGAATTTTCAGCTGGTAAAGGCAGCTAGTTTTGCGTCTATCAACCATAGCTCGGTTCTTTGATACGCGCTCTCACACCTCCTCCTCTCCCCATTTTGTTTCACCACGTAGTACCGATCGCATACCGGTCGGGCCAACGGAGGACCATATGGCCCAGTCCCGCTGGCGCGACGTGCGGCGCGTGTACGGCCAGCTGGCCGCCGACTCCGGCCTTCCGGGCGCTGACGTCATGAGCTCGGACAGCCGCGTGCGCAAGATCCTCTGGCTGGCGGCCCTGGTGCCGCTCGTGTACTACGCGGTCGGCGAGACGACGGCCATCCTGCGCGAGTACCTGGCCTACTCGGTGGCCGTAGCCTACGAGTACGACACCAACGACACGCTCGTCTTCCCGGACGTGACCGTGTGCAACGTGAACCCGTTCCGGAGGTCCCGCCTGTGCGGGATGCCCACCGCAGAGCGGGGAATGGACCCGCTGCTCGACGCCAGGCTCTGCGGCGACCCGGTGCAGGTCTTCAAGGATGTGCGTAGAGTGCTACCTTCGGAACGCGTGTTCTAAACACCCAACTCATGGTTGTTGTTTTTTTTGTTTTTTTTGCGTGACGTTGAGGCAGTTGTACGCCGCTTTTAGTAGCTCAATATATCCTTTTAAATTATCCAATATGTTTTGTTACGCATTTCCGAGTGTTTTCAAGCGTGCAGATGCGTTAAAGGGATGCTGAACTGAAATCTGGATTCCACAAAACACGGCGGCAAAAGCGTGCAATTTCAGTTCACCATCCCGAAATTTGGATTTCAGAAAAACACTGCAGGAGATGTAGGCGGGTCGCTACAATCCCTGCAACACAACTCGTAAGGCGATATCTCGAATGGACGGCCGTATTTTTGTAAAAACAGGCCGAGATTGAACGAGGCCGACGAGGCGCGTGACGAAAAGATATCTCGTTTCCTCCTCTCTTCGCTTGGCCCCCTCATGGCGGCGAGGCGGAGAAGACGGGAGGCCGTTCCCTCTCCTTCTCGGAGAAACATGACGTAAACATATATCTGTCAAATGCGCCTCCCTTTTTTTTTTTTTTTGAAAAATACGGTCATTCGTTCGAGATATCGACGTATGAGTGATGTTTTGGTGTTTGTAGCGTCCCATTGCACGCTTTTGCCGCCGTGTATTGTGGGATCCAGAATTCGGTTCAGCATCCCTTTAAAAATGTCCCAACAGCTGAGATCTGCCTTTTATTTTCAAAATGACGCTTTAAAGTGCTCGTCCTATTAAATTAACGGCGAAACATGAAGGTGATGACAGAACTATGCAGTACAAGCTACCGTAGAACAGAGTAACATATGCAATCGGTCGATATAGTTATTGCTTTATTGTTCATGTGCCAACAAATTTTAACATCAAACAATTGTTTGATTGAATTAAGTCTGCACTGAATTGAGATAAAAGCTCGAGGCACACCTAAGCATTTCTTATGAGTTGTGAATGCGAAAGCATGCAGCTCGTCCGCTCTCTTTGTCTGCTCGCTCCCTTTGTCGTCTGCTGCGTACGAGCGCGCGCGCGCTTCGGGATCTCGGAGGCCATGGCGCATCGGCCAATGGGAGCCCCGTCGACGCGCGCCAGCCAAAGGAACCGAAGGCGAATTGCTCCTATTGGGATCGCGGAAACCAGGAGCCGTTTTCGCGCTTGGGCGAAGTGGCACAGGAGTGTTAAACGCAGCGATCAACAGTCACACCGTTAAACATATAACTTATCTTGTCGATGTTATCTATTAATTCTAGCTCTGTAAATTTTCGCGCAGTTCTCATCGCAGCCAATTATAGAGTGCTCGTTTTTAAATTGTCTCACAACTGTACGCTCCTCGAGACAATTCTACTTGTCCTTCCTCTCCCACAAAAAAACACCATCTTCCCGAGGGGAACCATGGGGTGATGCGGAGCATCGCGGATCGTTATTAACGGTGTTATTAACAGTGTTAGTAACGTTGTTAGTAACGTTGTTAACTTGCGTGTTATTACGTTGTTAACTTGCGAATGGACGCCGCTTCTCGTTGCCGTAGTTCAGGGTCTGCCGCTCGCTTCAAGCGTTTGCGCTCAGCGTCGCGTGCCCTTCGCTGCGCAGCTTTGTCTTCAGTGGACGTAGCGTTGCTGTTAGTTTGTGGGGTGGTGCTGACGCTTGCTTGCGCCAACCCACTAACTGACGGGACTGTTGCTTCCATCACACTTCATCGGAAGAACGGAGTGGAGTCAACAGCGCTGAACTGAACGCGCGCAGCGCGCTACCGCTGCTTATATTCACACTTGAAGGAGAGGAGACTAGAGGAGGAGAGTTGCGCATGCGCGCGCGGTGTGAGTAGAAGCGAACGCACGCGAAGTGCACGCAGCTGGTAGAGAGAGAGAGGGGAGAGAGTAACGCGCAGCTGTTGGAGAGAGGGAAGGAGGAGAGTTGCGCATGCGTAGTGTGAGTGCGGACTACGACGCCGACGCCGCGGGACATAGACCCGAGCAAGGGATGCTCCGCATCTAAAACCAAAATTCGTTTCACATGTCAATATAGGTGAAAAAAAAATCAATTTGGCTATAGGATTTTTTTTTTTTAAGATTAACCATTTTAGTTTTTTCTGAAAGTGAGGCTACGGGAGCCTACCGTACGCGCAGGTACATCATTATCACGTTTAATTCTTGCAATGTCGAAAAAACGTCGAATTTCGAACGCCCTAAAAATCAGTCCGTTCGTTCGTACGGTTAATGACGAAATATGAAGCTGCCTTCAGATATTGTGCAGTGCTGGCTGTCGCGTAACGGGTAATTAAATGTGTCACAAACCCATTTACTACAGAAGGAGATTCTATACTTGAACGTTCTGCCACGAGGAAAGAGCATAGTGACTGCAGCGTGCCAGCGCCGTGACGTGGAGCGGGGTAGGGAGGAAACACGGTTCTACTAAAACTCGCTATTGACTACGCGCTCTCTTGTCGAGCGCTCTGCCGTCAGCGCACTCGTGTCTTGCGCTCTCGTGGCGCCCTTCCACTTTGAGGAAGGTGAAGACGACAACGGGCTGTGACGCGCACGACCATATCTCATGTCAGGCCTCACGCGCTCACGCGGCCTCCATAAATCCTGTGCGTGTTTTATCATCTCGTCCTGTCTGGTCACTGTGCTATACGCCAACACCAGGATCAAAGCCTGTGGACTAGAATTTTTGACATCAAAGTGAGATCGAGCTAAGACGCGAATTTATCGCGAGTACCGCGTCGGCGTTCGGCTGTGCCACGTGTCCAATCAACGCGTCGAAGGTCGCCGGACATCGGGTCTCGGGTCCAATCGCCGAGTTGGCGCCATTCGATAATGACGACGTTCCGTGGAGCAACATGAGTCTGTTCGGAGGCCTCGATTGTGCTAGGTGGCGTTGGCTACGCCGGAAGTCCAAACCCACGGAAGGGCGATCGAAGCCTTATCTGCAGCGGTTCCACTTCCATATTAGCGACGGGGGTGGATGCCGCAGCCATCGGTGTACGATCCAATGAAGCTAATCAATCAATCAATCAAACAATCAATCAATCGTCTTTGTACGATCTTTGTGATCGGTCTAGCCGGGGAATGCAAACGCGCAAAGACGAGGAGCGCCATGACGATTCACTTTTGGCGCTGATTGATTGATTGATTCGATGTCCGATTGTAGCTGAAAGAGTCACCACGGGAAACAACAATGTGCCAACAAGAGCGCACGCGTCAAGCCTCCCTTATGGGGATTCTCGAGTCGAGGCTAATGTTCGACGAGGCTGGCTCGTTGTCCCTGTGCAGGCCAACGTCGAAGACCTGGCCTTCCAGCAGAACCTTTCGGTGTGGGCGGCCTCGCGAAAGCTGAAGGACGATCGCTGGCTCCGTGACCTGGGCCACCAGTTCCAGGACACTGTCGTGGACTGTTCGTACGCTGACCAGGACTGCAAAAACATGACGTGCGTATGGATGACCTTTCTGGAGTTCCTTTGGGATATACTAGGGTCGCTGAATGTTCAGTGACATATAGGGTTTACCGAAGAGACAAGCAGTTTTAAAGCATTTTTTTTAAAGTGGGCCTCAACCAGTGTTGCGGAATGGACACCCCCATTTTATTCTATACTCCACTCCAGGAAATTAGAGTTCGCGACAATTTCACCCCTATCAACTCCTAGGAATGGAGACACTGGTTCCATTCTCACTCATGGAATGGCTGGACTCCACCATTTCATTCCTCTAACTCCTAAACGTGACGAAATGGCTCCTGAGAGCCACATTGTGTTACCAGAAAATGCAACATGAAGCTGACGTTATCACGAGCAGAGACAACTGCAAAGTATACAAAATGCTTCCCCAAACCAACTCATTCTACTAAGCCGAGAGGCGGTCTCACAAAACGCTTCCTGACGCCTGGTGTCACTGCAGACATCAATCACGCGATCAAGCATAAAAGGCTCGCAACAAGCGCCAGAAATTGAAACTACCCATTTTTTATTTTGCAAACGAACCGTAAACTCTCCACAAATAATTGGTCAGCGTGTTGTTTGTACGATAAAGACCTTACACATGTCTAGTTCGTGCGTGGCACGAAAAGAATCTACGTTGTTCTCTGCTTCGAATGCCTGCCATAACAGCACCGCTAGTACGCTCTCAGAAGCGACGCCGCGTATACCTGGTCTAAATCTCTATGCATAGCTGCAAGCACACAAAACCGCCAACAAAGTGCAATCGCTATGGTGCCAGCACGAGGAACTGTAGGGCCAAGTAGTGGAATCTGCCTTAAAACGTATACTTTTACGTTTTCTGTACTATTCTCGCAATTTATGCCAATATTCAATCCATTTTTTTGCGCGAACGTTAGAAGGTTTGCTGGATTAAAAGTTACATAGTAATCGCGGATGGTTACAACAGCGGCTGTGTCACGTCTCACGGTGCCGGGAACGACACGTTGGCCGTTTACAACTTTTCAGTTTTTGTTGCTTCGAGTTCACGCCACTTTCATCCTCGAAGGAGCAGACAATCGAGTCTCAGTCACCTAAAGTGCGATGATGCTGTTTCACGAGTCACTTCGACCGTGCGCTTGCATTCCACCATGCAGGCCGTAGGCCCTAGCTAAAGATCGACGCAGCTCGTATAAAAACCAAGCCCATTTCGTTGCCACTCCATTCTGGAAAAAAGAAAGTACCCAACTCCATTCCCACTCCATTTCTGGGTAGGTACGCGAAAGTGCGAAATGATTCCGGAATCATTCCGACTCCGGAGTGGCAACTGCGGAACGCTAGCCCTAACCCCAAAATTGCGTCCGTCCGTCCGATTGTCCGCGCATTTCCCGCTAAATTTAGCGGGGAAATGACGTCACGTGACCTAAATACACCATTTCAGTCATCAGGCTAAATTTAGCGTGGGAATTAACGTCGCGTGACGTAAACATTAATTCAGTTTCCCCGCTAACTTTAGCGGCAAGATTAACGTCACGTGGCATACGCCGAGAAAGTGAGGTAGAGGAGGAGACAAGAGCGCGCGGCCACGTCAGAACGCCGAGCTCTGATTAAACAGATTAGAGGGTAGACCTAAAGCTAGCTGCAGCCTTTGTCTCCACTGCACTCGTCAAAGGCGTTCGAATGAGAAAGCCAAGCGCAGGACGCCGGAGTTCCGCGTTCTAGAGCGTTCGGCGAGTGCAGTGGAGACAAAGGCTGCAGTTAGCTTTAGGTATACCCTCTAATCTATCCAATCAGAGCTCGGCGTTCTGACGTCAATGCGCGCTCTCGTCTCCTCCTCTCCCTCGCTTTCTCGGCGTATACACCAACTTAGTTTCCCGCTAAACCTAGCGGGGAAATTTATGTCACGTGACCTATGCAACAAGTCAGTTTCCCCGCTACATTTAGCGGGAAATTGATGTCACGTGACCTATGCACTAAGTCAGTTTCCCCGCTACATTTAGCGGGAAATTGATAGAAATATAGGTCCTTCTTCACTTTCCAAATACAACTGCTTAGTCTTTTGATGCATTCTAGGATTTTAAAGATAAAGGTCGCTGCCAATTTTCGTTCCTTTCTGTAAAAGCATAGCCTTCTCTATAATATATACTCTATACTCTATGTACATATAGTATATATACTGTATACTCTATCGACGAGGCTATGGTAGAAGTTTACGCGCTGAAACGAAAACCTAACCTTATTCCTGGTACTATAAGAGCATTAGGGAGTTTTAGAATAACGCACGCAATTGTAGCGCACTTTAGCGCTAAATTTAGCGCTTGCATTAGCCCACCAACGCGAGAGTTAAAAAATAGCGTTTCTCCGCCGCGACGCAAAAGCCCAAGCATCTCGCACTTGTAACGCTACCAAGATAGTCACAATTTTTATTTCACACATGAAATGCTGTAACCTAAGGAAAATCTTTTTTTTTTTTAATTTAGAGTAATATTTTAGATGTGTTCAAACATGAGAATGCGACGGAGAGCGTTCGACCAGTCGTATCCGGTTGCGTCGCCTCGGCAAAATGTGTCTCGTGTACCGACTTTCGCACATGCGTTCGCCGCACTCTACCTTCGCCGAGAAATGTTCGCGCGTCGCAAGCATCAAGTTGCCGGCGATCGTTGCCCACCGTACTGGGTCTCCCACACCGAGTGCAATGTCGTCCTGCGTTGAAAATCGCAGTGGTGAGGATGCCGCCGACGTAGCGCTCACGCCACCGCCAAAGCCGTTGACCAAACCGGCCGCAGCCGCGGTCCGGGGAGCCGCCAGTTTTGAACTGTGCTCGTCTTGGCTTTAGCCAACATCTCTTCACGAATCCTCCTTGAGGAGAGCAAAGACATTTTGCGTACGCACGCAATGTCCGAAAAATAGCGCACGTTAATATAGCGCACGCACAGCGCAAACCGCAGTTAGCGTTGGACGCATGCGCGGTGGCGACGACGCTATTCTTTGCGTACGCAAAAGCTTCGCGTACGCTACTCTAAAGCTCCCTATTCTGCATTTATGGGGGGTCACCATTCAGTAGAAATTGGGAAGTCACATCAGTGTCCGTTTCATCTCACTTCAGCCGTGTCCACGTCGCCGTCTCGCAGGTATTTCCAGGAAAGCTTCGACTCGCGCCACGGCACGTGTCTCTGTTTCCACTGCAACAAGTCCGAGATGGACTTCTTCGCCTACGGCTCCCTCGCTTCGCCCCAGAACGGTAAGCGACGGCAAACACTCTTCATCGGGGACTTGTAGATCGTTTCCGCAACTGCGCTACGCTATCCCAGTTTTGTACACATTACTCTAAAAAAATCTTGGTCGAGAATTTTTAAAATAAATTATTTGATTACTCACGTAAAAAATAATTGGCCATTACTTCGAAACGCGAGCATTACTTCTTCGATTATTTCAGAAAAACGGGTTTTTCATGTCCGTCATTGGATTAGAATCTCTGTGCAATACACTACTTATATTTTTAATTCGACAATTTTGGTAAATCACCATTCTGTCCTAGACTTTCTTCAAGGATTCCTTGGCAGGAAACGTGTACAAAGGGAGCCATTGTAGAAGAGGACGAATAGATACTGATGATCATGAGTAATTCCTATACTTTAAAAATAATCAAATCACTCCTGCGGTTACTTCATAATGAATGTATTAAAATAATTTCAAAATCACTTAATCGATTACGAGTAATTTGATTACTTTTCAATAAATACCGTGCAAGTCTGCGCTATCCCCAACAGGAATGGCGCTACTGCGTGCGACTGCAGCTAGCATAGCGTTTCAATGCGTTGTGTTTGCGGAATGTGCTAAAACGCCTCCGAGATGGCTCCGACATCATTGAACATTTCTTGGTGAGATCAGGGGATCGACCAGAACGCCACCTGCTCCGCTTCATTGTTGGTGAACAAGGCGAGCAGGCAACGGCACAAAACGAGCTGCACGAGCCACGACAAAGGCTGACGAGCACAAACACCAACAACCGCAAAAAGAAAAAAAGAAAACGGTTTGGCCAGAGTCGGCTTAGTTTCCAGGAGGTTGACGGTTGACCTAGTAACGAATTATTGTAAGCTAAGTAAGTTGTTTTAACGAATTATTGTGTGTTATACATTGATATCATTTGTACAGTATTTTACGCCCCGAGCTGACGTCGGTGGAGTAGTAAGGAATTCAAAGTTTCCGTAGGCTCCCACAGCCTGGTAATACCAGCAGGTGATATCCCCGGTATAAACTATAGTGCAGCGAATGTGCGACTAGATTCGGAAGAGGCATTTCTGAGCGAGCGTGTTGGCCGCAGTGCTTTGAAGACACCCCTCTTTGCAAACCTCACGCTGAAACGTCAAGGGATGGGCGTGCAGTACATGCTTAGGGGTTATATAGAATTACTTAACTATAGTTATTACAAATTATCTAACTCTATATTAATAGAATCAATATAAAGTTCGATACCGTTGGGACCTGGGTTCATATATGCGCCCTCAAATATGACGCCCAATGGATACCTCCTATGGTCACTGACAGAGTTAGAACGGCAGGACCTGTATTCAGAATTCCCGGTTTCCAACACATGCTCCGTGCCTTCCGTCGTGCTTTGGCTTGGCGCGCGGGCTCAAGATGCCCGAGACGCCGAAGCATTGTCGAAAGTCGGAAGCTCGCTCTGGAGGCGGGACAACGGAAGCTCCTCACTGCCGTTCTCGCCTTAGTTACCGAGGTTTCCATTGGGACAATACGCGCTGAAATGGAATTGTTCGAGGGATTCGCAGTTTTGTTCACCAAGGACAAAAGTCGGCCTAAATACTTTTAAACTGCTTTACGCGTGGCTGTCTTCGGGGTTTGGGTATTGAACCATCCTTTCCGCGCATCCCAACAGGTCTGGTGATTACGCTGAACGCCCAGTTGGACGAGTACCTGCCCACGTCCTACCAGGCCGGGTTCTTGGTCATGATCCACTCGCACGGCACCAGGTACGCGCTTTAATATAATCGAAACACTCACGCCCGAAAATTGAAAAAAACGTTGCTCCGTTGAGTGCGCTTCCTACTACACACCCATGTGTGCGGAGAAGCGACATTTGCAGAGCGGACTGGCTGCTGGTGGCGAGATTAGCGCAATCATCGCAGGAGAAGCGCTGTCGTAGCTTGTTGCAGCCCGTGGACAAACGGCACTAATGCTGCGATATGCTTCGTAGCATGCCACTTTAAGAAGACGTATTAATTTTATGTTTACGCTGTGATCTGGACTTTTCAATAAAGGAAAGTAATGCATTATTGTCACAAAACACCTTTTTGTACAGCGGAGCTGTTAATTACGGGTTAGTTTCCCCAGTATCGTGTCCGTGGGCAAACAAATCTCGACTCAAAACTCTGGACAGCTACCGCCATCTATTAACGACGGCGGCCACCAGACAACAGGATTGCAGGTTGTCTGGTTGCTGCCGTCGCTCATAGATGGCGGCAGCCTTTCCAGCCTTTCCACTCTGGCTTGCCGACTTGTGGCCGGCCTTTACTTCACTCCCACCATCAGTACAGCTTCGCTGGTTATCCTTCTTCACCAAAGTAAAAGGGCTGAAAGTTCTTTTTTCTATGTTTTAAGCACAGTTGAACAGCGAATAAAGCATTAAAAAATTAATATGTGTGTCGTTCCACTGACACTGCCTGAGAGGCTGGGCTGCAATAGTCAAGCACAGAAAGAATTCGTTCTTCCACCAAGCAATGCTCGAAGTTCAGGGGGCGTTATTGGCCGCCGATGACCAATGCATTCCATGCATGACTTATAAACGCCACATCAGCTGCCATTATGGTGGTCCTGCTGTCGAGCGCATACCTTCCGCAGCGCACAGTTATAGCCACACAATATCTTATTTTCTCAGTGAGAGCAAGCGGAAATGATCACCAGCATGACGCGATGGTGTCGCGTACAAGCCACGTGTGTGGAAAATGTCCAAGTCGCGTTGTCTCTGAACGCAAGAACCGATTCTTTCCAACTTTACCACATCGAGAACAAAAACAACGTCCCATTTATTTTGCACTGCCGACGAACGAATACAATAATGTGTACATGCGCTGCGAGATACTTCTACATATACCGCTTCAGAAATACAACTTTGGCTGCCTCGATGTGTGCTCTCAAAACACTCGGACTATACTGCGTTTCAGCACAGAGAAAGCTACGGCCCCGCGAAGCCAGCTGGGGGCGCTCCTCCTGTGCCCAGTTGTCGCGTGATTTGCGCCGTCACTCTCATTTTCTCCCACAGGCCGCCACTTTCTTTCTTCGGCACGTTATAAATGCAGAAATGGAGTATAATTGCATCGCTGCAAACACGTACAACGAAATTGTAATTTCTTCGGAATAAACGGGAGCAAAAAGCGCGTAAAACTACTGTAAGGGAATACACAAAATGAAGTACAGATGCGCAAACACCAATGGCGATTCAGTCATTCGCTTCATTAGTGCACGCTTTTTTTTTTCAGCCAGCTTTGAAATAATTATTTCGAAAATCAGCAATTTGATTTAGAGTAAATAGCGACGTTTTAACGACTGCATTAATGAGTGTTTCTCAACCTCGCCACTTGGACGATGTCTCCAGGACCACGTGTCAATGCAGATCAATCAGTTGATACACTAGAGCCGACGTCATACTGTTCGCACATCATACGGTGTTTGTTACAGACATGATGGTAGAATTGTCTGCGGGCTTGCCTCACGCAAGTTCTAAGCATGCTTGCTTCGGGCTTTCTGTTCTAAAAAAACAAACATGTGTCGCCAGTCCTGAATAATGAGTGATCGGAGTGGATTTGGTAGTGTCTGTAGCCTTTAAAATAGCCAGTATCCTATCCTACCTCTAATTTACATAATTTCATTCATGTGTGTATTGTGTGTGTGTTTTCGCCTTCTCCTGACTTTACTTACCGGACTCTACCTGTCCCTTTGCGACTGCAACTCTTTCAATTGTTCTCTCTTCTGTCCTGCTGTGTTCTCTCCTCTTAATCCTGGTATTTTCGCGCTGTTCTTTTTTTAATGCATATATTAGTTAGTTTAACTGTCCCTTTTAGTATGCAACTCTTTAATTGGCGTTAGAAAGTGGAGAGCGGGAATGCGTCGAACGCCAGCCAAGCAAACCGAGGCTGCAATGACGCACTCATCGTGGCGCCTCCCGTTTAGGTACTCCGTGTGCAGTGACGGGGTCTACATTACACCCGGCCGGGTGACATACGTCGGCCTGAATGTGGTAAGCTCACGGGCAACCGTTCGTTTTTCTTCTACACGCGTATATTGGGTTCTTTTCAGTTAGCCAACCGCCATAGATGTTTTCTTTCTTCTTTTTTTCGCTGCAGTTTGAGTTAGTTTTACTTAGAAGACGAGGCCAGAGCACAACGTCATCGTTAGTGGGTCCTCGACCCGCTTCAAGCGGCGATGACTCTGAACATAGCCTCCTATATACTGACAAAGCCTGGCAGATCGCCACGAGAAGCGGCCGCCGAAATTGAAAAGGTGGAGCGGTAGACAACGAATGGAGAGGAGAGCCACGTCACTGGCGCCCCGCTGCGTCGAGACTCCGAAATACACTTCTCCCGAGGAAACAAGTGTGTTTCGGGTCCTCGCTGCTGCAAAAGTTGTGCACTGACGTCCACGTTTTTCGAGAAATGGCTCTTTGCTGCTCTGAGCTACCAGATACTCGCGTTCCAAATCTGCGACCGGGCACTCTATGGCTCCGCCATCGAACTGCCAGGCTTTGTGAGTATAGAGAAGGCTATGCTGTGAACCTCGACGGAAGCCGCCACAAAGCGGCAGGCGCGTCCGTTCCGGCATCGCCGCGCGAGCCTTGTCTTCTAGGTGGTATTGAATAAATCCCCTCGGTGCCTGAAACGGTTCTTCGACCGATATGTGAACTCGTATCGTATATTGTATGTGAGCTTCCACCCCATATACCTGTCGCGTAGCCCGTGTGGGGGATGAACGCTGTTCGTAAATAAAATAATAAATAAAACCTCCTATGCGTCCGGTTCCGTATGAGCAACAAATGACGTCACAGGAGCCGGTGTGTCGTGCTGCCGGACTTCGGGATCCAAGCGGTTGGTCGTATGGTATTAGCCCCGAGAACATGGCGTGGCGCCACCTTACGGGCCTATCGTCGTGACGTAGGATGAGGGATCACGTGACCGTTTCCTGCACTCTGCGTCAAGGGTGGAGTGTCTCGGTCTTCACTTTTTTAATACTACGGGTGTTTAAGGCTTCTTTTAACCCAATGTTTCGTTTCACTACTCGACCCAGTCGAGTTCCTAAATCGGCTACCGTACGAATGCTTCCGGGGAGCCGGTGAGCCGGTTGCAAACGAGCAGGGAAATGGTCGCTGCACGGAAGCGCGGCGGCGTGGACTGGCGCTGCGGAGGGTACGGGTCAACTTGTCGTTTTCGGCGGCTGTCTCGTGTATCGCAATGAATGTTTACGAAGTGCGACCTACCGTTGAAGGTAGGCGAATTTTTTTTTTGTTAACTTCTATTCGACCGGGCACCCCGTTACAACTGTGTACCCCTTTTCAGTTGTGCTGTCTGTAAGCAGCATCAATGCGTTCGTGGACAAGGCCCACTAAATGTCCCGCCTGTTGCTTGAGGGCGAAAGTGTTCTTGAAGCGGGACACGTGTTCTGTAGAATCAAGAAGCTGGATAAGGATTGCTACACGTTCATTGGTTTCGTACTCCAAATGTCGGCACTCACTTCGTACCCGCACGAGCTGGATGGAAGAAACGTCGGTGACACATCGAGCTCCTGCAAAGCATGGGTGAAAGAACATGCCGTGTATCATTACTTGGTTAGGTTGTATGTACCCACCGGCCAGCGTGTTGTGAAATCGATCGAGCTCGTGGCCAGAGCCGGGAGCGAAACAACTGGAGCACTCAGACAGTTGTTTGATTGCGTTTGACTGCGTTTCGGCTGCGAGAAACCAGGACATTCCTGCTGCTTATATCGCGTGCAAACATGATTCCTTGAATTGGATTCCACGCTTCATACGAAGCACAGATGTGCCGGTGTCTCGCTTTCGGTTCTCAACACAATACAGTTAAACGCACTCATGAACGCAAGTGTCTCAACCGGCCTTTAGAGATTGCGATTTGCGATGAACGGTGAAGTGAAGCGCCTTTTTCCAAATATAATCGGTCGTCTCCCGTTGTTATCGTAGCTCAGGAATAAAGAAAACAAATTCTCGTGGCTCAGTGGTAACATGCTCGCTTCCCAATTCGCGAGTCGCAAAATCAATACAATGCAACTTTTTGGTTTTTTTTTAACATTTTTGATGCACAGGTTTTGTAACTTTTTTGTGATGTCGGAATTTTCGAGCGACGAATATTAAAGCTTGTTGATAACATTTAATTTCGTAAACTAATATCAGACCATTCAAAGGCCAATGACAGTTCGTGTACAGCATCGCTGTTTTTCTTTTTGTAAAGAAGGATTATGCAAATATTCCTGTAGCTAGGTGTATTAGAGTTGTAGAATTGTTTTATTTGGAGATAACAGATAAGCAGATGGGTTACAAAAATAAAAAATATTACTTGCTAATACGAGTGCAGCTACTTGCATCAGCAATCTTTAAAGTAAAATAAAGCCACGTAATATTCTCACATTTATGCAGCTGCTGGTTGCTTAAATACCACTAAGCTGTGAGTGATGTTTGCATTAAAATAGTCAGTGAAATTTTATGGCTTGTTACTTTCTGTAAATTACTGTTTCAAGTCTATTAGCACTCAGCTCTACTTGCATTGCGTGACGCCAACTTGTACATACATTTTTAACCCCATTGTTCAAATAATATTGAAGCTGTATGAGAAAGGTACTGCCACGCAGGGTGAGACTGTTCATATTTTATGAATCATATTGGAATGCTTCTCCTTGGGGTAGATGTGGTAGCTGACATTTGGGTCGGTCGCGTAACTGCGGCATTGCGGCCCCGAACAGTACCTTACCATTGCTCCCTGAGCTCGACAGCTGCCGAAGCCGATCCACGCCTGTACTGATCAAGCTTCAGACACAGAAAAAAATGCGAAAGTACCGATTGAAGGGCTTCCGAAGGCCCCGACCAAAGCAAGGCGGAATAGCTAGCCTTATCACGTAATCCTCCATCCTACGTCACGGTCGAGCGATCGCAGCGCTCCAATCGGTCCCGCTCGGGGCCAATAGCAGACGCGCTCCCAGCAAAACGTGCGAGCGAACGCGAGCGTCGATGTCGTCCCCCGCGTCTCACAACTTCCCGTTTGCCGAAGCGATTCCGTGAACTGTCAAACAGTATAGCGACCGCGCAGCAAGAACAGGCAGTTTGCCGCATCCAACTCCGCCGCTCTGCCACCGCCAGGTTCGCGACAGGCAACAGCATCATACAGGATGTCTCAAATAGCGGCCTGGCTCTTTAAATCAACCGCAAAAATTGGTTTCTTAAGCTATCGCGCTACGATTTTGTGCAGCGTTGCCCACAGGCGGTGAATTTTTTTATATAGAATTTGCAAAAAGCGAACTTACCTGAACAAAAGGTAAAAAAATAAAAAAGGCTTAACTCCCATGGAAAGGCAGCGAAGCCACCGGTCTTCAAACAATAGGGCGCCGTTTGGCACGGGATACAAGAGATGTCGCAAGCGGTCGCGACGCCAACTGCCGCCAACAAACGATCATACGGCGCCAAGAGCCGGCGTCATTAACAGACAATCTTTTAGACTTCATCACAGTCACTCATCAGAGTCAGATCGATCGAGGCGTGAGATTGGGCACGAGTACTGTGTCAGTGTTCGGCTGGGGCTCGTGTCCCATAAGCGCATCGATGGTCGGGCTCGGACCCAATAGCCGAGTTAGCGCGATCCGACTCTGATGACGTTTTATAGAGGGAGAGGAGACCATGCGGAGGATTTCATTATTCTAGGTGATGTTGCCCGTATACCCGTGGTCCATCGATACACCAACGCGCTGCCCACTCCGGGTGTGGGCACCGCGCGTGTGCAGAAACTAGATTCGCGTGAGACGAAGCGTCTGCGACATGTGCACTGCCGACGGCATGTATGGAGCGTTCCAAGAATCGCCTTCTGCGGGCAGCCACCTTTGTCTGCTGGACCGTGGAACGCCTTTTGAGGGTGCGCATTAGCTCGGTTGTTCGGAATATTGTGCGCCTCACAGCTCAACGAGTCGGCAGTCTTCGCCTGCGTGTTAAGCGCCGGAAAGGTGTATGCTTCGTTTCATCGCAAGTCAGAGCGTGATCGAACGCCTGAGCGCATACGCACACAGACAAACATGCTAAAAGCGTTACTCAGATGGCATTCACTGTGCTTGATGCTATGGAACACGTATAAAAAAAGATAACGACCATCGTGGCGTTGCGCTTTGAACTCCGTTTGATTGGTCCTGTCGCCTCGGAGCTCTGACTTCACCTGCAGCAAGGTATAGGGTAAGACGAAGTATCGCTCTTTCCATGAACACTATAATGTTATTTCGGGAAGGGGAGGGGGGGGGTGTTAGCAAATACTTTACTATAGCACTTCATTTCGGCTTAAATCCAAACGCAGCTGACGCTACGAGGTAGTGCAACCTATCAAGCAGCTCCAAAAGCGCGAGTCTTTTCTGTTTATCGTTGGTTAAGCGATATGCCAGAACACAGAAGCACGGTCGACGAAGACCATGATGGTTCGCTTTCGACGCCGTCTGGTTGGTCTCATCAGCTCATAGCGTCGGCTTCATCTGGGCTTAAGGTGAAACGAACTATAGGGAATACATCTGAAGGGCTGCCCAAACAGGACACTTCAGAAATCGTAAAGGCCCTGTCACACTGATGCAACGCGACGGCAACAGCAACGCAACACGTTGTCCAACGCTCGGGCAACTTCGTTGATCGCGCCCCGTGTTGTCTGACAGACCTGTCACATCGGGGCAACAGCAGCACAACATGGACGACCACAAAAATGTTGCCTCGGTATGACAGCTTTCGGCAACAAAAGCGGCAAAAACTTGTGTTGGACGGCGTGTGTTGTCCTGATCGCTGGCTGAGCGAATTTCGGGCCGGAAACAAGAACACACAGATTGCTTCGATGACAGAGCTAGTTCCCTATCAATAACGTCTTATTCAAATAAGGCCTTGGAAAACGTTATTTAACAATAATTAAGGCTAGCGTGCAGTTAAAATAATTTAATGAATGTTTTTACTGCGTAATTACGGAAAACGATTGTAAAAATGGTCAGAGCTACGGTTGTGAACGTTCAGACTGGTGTTGAAAGAAGAACTGCCGAGAGACGATATACATGATGGTGAAAACAGCTCAGAAAACACGGACTACGAAGAGGAACACACACGACAGGACAATGCTGTAGAAGCTCACATAGTGAAATAAAATGGCATGCATACTCACCCGCTGATAAAGTATAATGAAAATAATCCAGGAAAGCAAAGAGTAAACAGTCGAAGCATTAAAATGACCACTCTGATCATGATTGTTGATGCTATGAACTTGGAAACAGCCACTACCAGACCCCTGATTTGTTTCAATAATATCCAGGACGTTTTGTTTGGAATGTAGCGATCATACAGCTGGCGGTATAGGCAGCGTTGAAAAATATTTACTCCACCGATTGTCGCGAAGGCCGATCGTGTCGGTGTCGCAGTTTTTAAGACCTGCCAGTTCAGCTCCAAACCACGCTACAAAAGACGTATTTGGGTACGGCCGGTGTTAACTCAATTTTACAGTAGACATTGGAATTACACGAAAGAAAGGACCGGACAGGAACATTTCATACGGTGGCGTAAATCCCGAACACATATCAGCGACCTCACTTTCCTCGGTTAGGGCTATCTGCTTTGTCAGCGAATGAAAAACATTTTGATAAAATAAAATTTAAAAAAAATACTCCACGTGTCAAGTTTTTTAATCACAGTCCCTGGTTTATGTCGTCCCGTGGTAATTTCCGGCCCTTCGAACGCACTAACACTTAGTATAGAGTCGCATTTCCAAAGACGCCGTACCGCACACGAACGAAGCTAAACAATTATGATGGCGGAGTGTTCCCCGTGTTGGCCCCGCCGTCAGCCCGGTGTGACAGGGTGGATCGGACAACAAATCGGCCAACACGGTTGCTGGGCGGCAGCAACATGTTGCCCGACTGTTGTTGTTGCCGCGATGTGACAGGGTCGTCGGCAACACGATTTCTTTGTGTTGCCGGATAGAGTTGATCCAACTGTTGCCTCAGTGTGACGGGGCCCTAAGGCGACACAACAGCGTCACATGAAGTAAACGTTGAAGTCCGGCAGTCCGTCTTCTGATTGGACATTCACCAGGCAAACATCACGACTTTCCTCCTCGCCTTCTCCCCTTTTCGGTGACCTCGGCGCTCGCCAGCCTTGACGCCACACGCCACCTTCCAACGGTGTGCCTGTTGCTTGTCCATCTGTTCTGCCGCGCCCTAGTATACTTCCCTTTCCGATTTTCGGGACTTGAACAGCAGCGGAGGCCTTGAGCGATTGACCGACAGCCAAGCGCGTGTGAGTGGCTGTGCGGACCCACTTGGTGAGCATGCTCAAGGCCCCCGTGAAGGACACAAGCGAACTTTGACGGAAAACACCATTCCCCTCGGTAGAAATAAACAAATAAATAAAAACTAAAACCGGACGGAAGCGGATTGCCGCACGACATATGACGGTGACGGAGTCGTGTCGCCTCACGATTTCTGAAGTATCCTATTTGGACACCCCTTTACTACGCGAAAATCCAGTTCCCCTGAAGCCGACAGCTTTTGCGTAGTTGGCATGGCTGGACGCGCTCAGCGCCGGGGTTTTGAATTGGGACGGGTGGCTGCCGCCATCTATCGTCGTGGAAACCTCTCGAGACAGCTGAGACAGCCGTCTCTGCTGTCTCGGCGAATCCGGTATCTCGACGCGTAGGTGGCAGCTCTCTCCCTCAGCGCGTGCGTTTTCTCGAACGTGGGGTTTCCAATCCACCAGGGGAGGATTTGGTGCTGTATAACGCGGCGTCCAGTGCAAATGAGCGGAATAGAATGTATTTTCATAGTAAAGTATTTGGTGTTAGGAACCTTCTAGATGGAACAAACATGGACATGTTCTCGCGGTTATGAAGCCTTTTTTTAAGGGGAAACGGGGGTAGGGAGAAACACACTGAGTGACCGTTTTTTTTTTTTCAGATTGCACAGACAGGACTGCCGGCGCCGTACGCCAACCCTTGCCGGCGGGACTGGCCTTCGATGCTGCTACCCTACCTGACCTCGACCAGCATCAGCTACACCAGGGAGGTTCGTGTACTATAGTTTACCTCAGCCAATAACATCGCACTCATTGCTCAACGTATTTAGGCATTTTAGGGGCAGGGATTCAAATTCGGTAGCCATTTGGCACGCAATGACACGGGATTGTGGAAATTGGCCTTCAATCGACACGCGCCACTCAACATACCATGTGTGTTAACCAACGAAAATCAAAACCAGGAATGTACTAAAATATTTTACATCCTGAAGGGTGTAAATCAGATTGTCTTATGACTAACACGCTAAGGGTGTTACAGTAACACCCTGAGGGTGCTGGTGGACCCCCGAAAATATAATGCTAACAATCTCAACATCCTAAAGATTTTTTTTTTTTTACGAGCAAAAAGAGTTGACGCCGTAACAAGCGCTACGTGCAGTTTTCACGCGCACAGAGGCAGCATATGCAGACGTAATGAAACAGGCACGAGCGGGCAATCATGAGTCTGCACCGCTCCACCGTATTTTATGGTCAACGGTTCAATGACACCGGTGGGTATGTGATTGTATACACAATTATGAGTGTTTTCAAGTACGTTGCTTTGTTCTCGTCAATATTTCACGTAAATTATTGTGTATCTAAGTTCAAGGAATGCATCTAAATGTAAAAATCTTTGGTACAGATAGTAATCATTCAATAGTGACAGATGGGCCAGTTGGTACATGCCTTATTTTTAGACAAAATGCGCCGCAAGACAGGAGAGAGTAAGTAAGACAACACAAAGCGCTACTTTCAACTGAATGTTTATTGAAAGAACACACTATTTATACATCTCAATCGGGCTTCTCAAGTAAGAATTCAAATTCCTTGTCTGTTAGATGAACTAGCGGGGCACTTATGCATCTGTCATCCCCCTGCATTCTATTGTTGATGAGTAGGTGACCGTGTACGAGTCATTTAACATTAGAATGCAGGGAGATGACAGATGCATAAGTGCCCCGTCAGTCCATCTAACAGACAAGGAACTTGAATTCTGGCTTGAGAAGCCCGATTGGGTGAATAAATAGTGTGTTGTTACAATAAACATTCAGTTGAAAGTAGCGCCTCGTGTTGTCTTCCTTACTCTGTCCCTGTCTTGCGGCGCATTTTGTCAAAATAAGTAATCATTCGACGTAGTCACTAAAACAGCCTCCGCTAAAGGGCTGTTTCTACTCCGTCGTAACGGCGACGAGCGCACGCGCCCGATTGCGTTGCCGACTCTAGCTGCGCGACGCGACGTAGCGCAGCGCAGCCCAGCGCTTCGGCGTAGATCACGACGGAATCGAGCATGCTCCATTCGCGTCGTTGACGAGCGCAGACCGACGACGGTGCACCATCCCAGAATCCCTCGCGCGAGTGTCCCATCCGGGAATCCGGATGTCGGGGTCATGTCGGAGTGTGTGTGACGCTCACTTCTACAATCTGAACCTACCGTTCTAAACGTGTCGTGTGCGGTTCTCGTGTTCCCGTGTTGGTGCGCATATTTAACGTTCGTGAGCTCGACTGGGTGAGCGTGTGCGCGGACGTGGGCTGCTTCGAGGATGCGCTACCTCCGAGGTTCGTAAGGATATACCTAACGAGCCGGCGGTGGTGGGGTGCCGGCGAAAGCTTGAAGCTTGATGACGCGCCAAAGGTAGAGTTAATTCGAATTAAGGATGGCCGAATGTGTGTGCTATATGATCATGTGCTAGTCGTACACACCGACAGCCTTTCCCGATCGAAACAAAGCTCCGTCGAATGTACGGGAACGGAGGACCCCGTGAAACATCTGAACTATTTAGCAGGCCAGAATTTTTCAACTGGGGTGTTTCAGCTTCAAAACGATAGTAGCGGACGCGATGAAAGTGGGACTGAATCCTGCATCGTTTGCGTGGGCTCTGTAAAGTGCGCAACAATTTCGAACGAGTACAATGCATAATTTAGGCATCGTCCGCTTTCTTCGATGTCAGTTTCTCGAGTCAATGTGTGAAAGTGTACTGTGATGATAACACACTGGCCATCTGTCAGCAAGAGGTCACTGAGGAATATCGTGCACAGATTTCATCGAAGCGTCCCGGCGTAATCACCGGGTTTGCTTGGCACGACGCCGGCGAACCTGCCAAGCGGCTAGCTTCGACGAACGCGATAATCTGAGGCCAGATGCCCGAAACTTTCTTACGACAAAAAAGTTCGTAAATTTATCTTATGACAAAGTTACGAACTTTTGACTATTCCTGAAGCAAAATGTTCGTAAGTTTCACGTAAGTTACGGATTTCGCCGTAACTTACGCGAAACTTACGAACATTTTGCTTCAGGAATAGTCAAAAGTTCGTAACTTTGTCATAAGATAAATTTACGAACTTTTTTGGCGTAAGAAAGTTTCGGGATACTGGTCTCTGATTCTTTGTTAGTTTTTCCGAAGACATTGATGCGAAATTTCGGAGAACATAAATGCTGGTTTCCGCATCGTTATTCCACATTATTTGCTTGTTTTCGAACTGCTAACCACTGCCCCGAAACGCTGTTTTGAAGCTTGACTACACGACTATGGACGAACCACACCGACCGACTGCATGATTGGTACCGATCAGCAATTGCGGACATACGGTGTTGAGACGATGCGGTTGTCAGGAGATGCGCATGCGCAAAGTGGGGCAGTTCGTCGGGGCACATGGGCCGCGCTGCGTACGCTGACTGGAAACACGGTCGTTCAGGCGCTTCTGCGCGGCGTGACGTGACGCAGCGGCCGACGAATGTCGGTCTGCGCCGCGCGCGCGTTCGTCGACGTTGGGTATGAACAGCCCAGGCGTTACTCCAACGTAACGTCGACGGCGCGGCGTAGCGTAGCGCGCAGATACTGATTAGCCACTGCTCGAGTTCCTGGTTGCCGGCCAATGAAGCGCGCGTTCTGCGCTACGCCGCGTTCGCTGCGCTTAACGTCGGAGTATGAACAGCCCTTTAAAGTTATTTGAAGCGACTGTCAGCGCGGCGAACACACTTCGAAAACGAAGGGCGGTGGCCATACCCCAGCGTAGCACCCTTTCCTACACTTGTTTTACACCCTTCAAATATGATGAGACCCGTACGAAAATGTCAGATACAGGCCGGAATGAAAAATGCCGGTTCCGCCTAGACCAAAATTGGGGCACCAGTTTGTATCCAGCCTGGAACCGCGCATTTCCAGCCCCAATTTTAGACCCAGGCGGTGCATCGCCGGAATTCCCGCTGCGCTCACCACTCGACTCTACAAAAGAATCTCGTGCTATGCCCTTAGCCGTTATAACCGAGAGATCGTCGCGATTTCAGACCCAGGCGGACTGGGTCTGAAATCGCGACGATCTCTCGCTCGAAACGGCTGAGGGCATCGCGTGAAATATTTTTGTAGAGTCCAGTGGTGAGCGCGCTGTATTCCGGCGGCGCACACTGTAGTCCAGGCGTCGTCGCGTCCTCACCAAACACGGTGCACGGAACACACACACAGCCCGCACAAGCACAGTATCCAGTGCTGAGTGCATCGGGAAGTTCCGGCGGGCAAACGGTATCCGAGTTGTCCAAGTATTGTCACCAAGCACACCAGCGCATTCAGATGCCGAGCCAAACTGCAATGGGTCGGCAGCTTCACACTATATAAAGATTCAAAGCCGAGGTCAGTGGGTATCCATCCAGAGCAACGATGGGCGCGTCAGTAACCGTGCGCCCGCAGCGCAACGTCGCCGCCGGGCGAGTGCCGACCGACAGTCCGACGAGACCGAAGAAGAAACTAAACTCTCGGAGCGCTGCCGCCGACTGCAACAGACAAAGCCAGGCGCGCGCGCGGAGAACACCCGCTCGCAGCGCCTGCGTAGCGGATGAGCCTGTCCCTAACACGTGACCTGCGAGAGACCGCGGAAGTTCCCCGCCGCCCCCCCCCCTCCCTCCACTCCTCCAGTCACGCATGTGCCAACATGTGCGCGCCCGCTGGCTGGGAGCAGACCCTACTGGAACAAGGGGAGCGGATCGGATCCACCCATCACCGTGCGGTTCCAGTGCGTTGCGTGTCACTGGATTCGACTGGTTACACCCAGAATCGCGCTGATCGGAACTGTCCACAAGGTCAGAACCGCGCGGATCCGAACTGGAACCGCTCCGACTGACATTTTCGTACGGGGAGTTACATGCAACGTCACCCTATTTTACGATTAGAAAGGATGCGTTACTCGAAATAAGGGTGTAGGCGTACGTCTCTGGAACACCCGTTTTTACACCCTTAAGGTGTACACCATGTAATCTGTTACAGCCTTAAAGGTGTAAAATATTTTAGTGGGAAAGAAACTGGACTCCGGTGTTAAGCGATCTAGGGGTGTTACCGATGAGCGTGAATGTGCACACCGTGTAGTATAAACAAAAACAAAACCAAAATAATACGCAGGATTATCCTTCTGAAACAGATAATCCGTTAAATCGAGCTTACTGTAGATAGAAAGTCAAAATGACGTTCACAGTAATGCAAAATCTCACAAAGCGGTGGAAAGGACGCCTTTTCCAACCGCCAGTGTCCGAACCTCGAAGGTATTGACACGTGAGCCACTACCACCTCTACTCGTTTTCATCTCAAAAAACGTAGTAAAAAGAAAAGTCCGGCACCTCGGGGAGCATTACTAATTTCCTTTCTTTATTTGGAGAATTAAGATATACCTAGGTGCATTTTAGTTTACATATGTGTTATCTATTTTATCAAGACCTACACGTTTCAGACGCCAAAAGCGTCGCTTATTCCTCCGACAACGAAATCTTGTAAGAACTATACTTAGCGCAAAAAGCGCAAAACTTTTTTTTTCCTTCGAGGTAAAAACGAGTATTCGCGACTCCAGCAAAACGAACGGCATCAAGCGGGGAAACACTGAATCGGCCGGAACAGGTCCATTCATAATTTCTGCTCGTATCTTGTAGCTATTGTGATGAAACATGTTGTCGGTGGTTTGCTGCGATAGAACAGTTATCTGGGGGCTCTGTCGTGACCGTATAATAGTCAGTCTGTTACCCAGGTTGCTCTGCGCGCCACCTACGCAACCGCGTGAACCAGACGCGTTTATCGACGTCCGTCGGCACCGTGGAAGGACACAGTCCCCTCGTCGCTTCCTCGAAGTACGTCGAGCCTCTGGAATCTCCCTTGCGCCAACACATCGCCGCAGGTTCGAAAAGTGGAGGATAAAAAGCGGGGCAAACCATTTCGATTCCCTCGCTTGCTTGCTGATGCCCCACAGCGTTGTGTGTTAAGCTGGCGCGTGGCACGGCACGATCTACTTTAGACCGCTGTCGCTGGAGTCGCGAATAGAAGAGAAGGCATGACGTCATCGTCGGTGGACCGCCCCAAAGCGTCAAAAGCTCGACGAGAAACGCCGCAAAGCGGCAGACCTGTCCGTCTTGGCTGATTGGCCGAGTAGACCTCAAGGCAGCTTGCTTTGATGTCTACCCGCTATCCTTCCAGTCAAGGCCAATCAGAGCTCGGCGTCTTTCTGACGTCACCGCAACCCCTGCTGCAAAGAAGCAGACGAACTTGCGCTCCACACAGTCCGTTTCCACCTTATGTTGTACCGCAGCGAAGGCTGGAGCAAGGAGCTCGCGCTTGCAGTCTTTCCTGCGGTACATCGTAAGGTGAAATAGAGGATAGTCATGGCGTTTAGAAAGGGGGGGGGGGGCACAGCCCGCTTGTCGTGTTTGGGTGGTGATATTGCGTGGACTGCCCTCATCCTCTCGCAGGAGTGCCTCAACATGTGCCTACAAGTGAACACTCACGACCGGTGCGGATGCCAATCCCGGCCGCTTCCGAGCCTACCCAAGACGGGCCGGCGGGCCGAGCCAACCCGCGTCTCGCAAAAAGAAGGTTCGTAATACGGCAATATCGAACCCATAGAGACAACGAGCGTTGTGACCGATGCACTTTTGAACCCTGCCTCGCTTGTCTCCAGCCGATGTTATTAGATTAGCTCAGTTGCCGGAACTGGTAATAGACGACGCTGCGTGCATGAGCAGTACCCCCCCCCCCTCCCCTCTCTCACCACGGCTTGCCTCCCGTCGCACGACGCGCGCCGGACGGCTGCTGCATGGTAACTGCAGGGCAGTGAAAACATACGTATTCTATGGAATACGCACGTTTTGAAC
>JAZHYW010030887.1:0-13295 GCA_037355805.1 Ixodes ricinus | reverse complement strand
GGTCGATGGAACTACTCATGTTAAAGATAAATTACAAGTAACTATGGTTGTTTAGGATAAATCTGCTTGAACGGGTGTTTTCGCTACGCCAATCTGTAAACATATTTTTTTAAACTGGAGACCAAGTGAGGTAAGTATCATCCGCTGTCTTCTCAACTGGTTAATTCAATATTTTATTAGAGTACTTGGCCATGACTTAAAACAAACCAAAGACCAAATTCGGGCTCATATTCGAGAGCGGTTCTTGCCTGCTAAACTTTAGTAACATTTGTCTAAGCAGAAATTATAAGCAAATTACTATTAGTTTTAACTTCCAGTCATTTCTGCGTGCAAAAGATGTCTATCGGTGCAGCACTGAAAGTTATAGCATACTTTGTAATGCAGATATGTATTATTTTGTTGCTAAGATGGAAAATTGTGATGATTACTACCTTCTAGTAGGCCTCGTACATGAAGAGTTCCCTCACATGCACACAGATGTTACAGTAAGCATTTAGAGGCTCTCTAGACTGCTTCATGGCTTGCTTTCGTTACAACTAAAAAGGGAGCACAATAAGACAGGGACGAAAGGAAGAAACGAGTGCTCACTTCAGCTAGTTTATTCAGAAAAAAACGTAGTGCCTTATTCTTTGTCCCTGTCTTAATGCACTCTTTTTTCATTGCAGCACGATGAAGCTTACCCAGCAAAGAATTTTATTACGCTTTCTTTGGCTGCTACTTTTCCTCGTGTATATAAACGACATAACCGATATTCCCAATTCTCATCATCTCGTAATGCATGCTGAGGATACAAATGCTCTTCTTCAGTGGCAACACAAAAGCATCCTAACAACAGGCTAATGATTACCTTGTGAAGCTATCAAAGGGTTGGTAGAAAACGAACTCAAACTTAATACAGAAAAAAAAACACATAATGTTGAGACCTATAAACAAACCTGACAATTACAAATACATCTACAATTCAATGGCCTCCCAATAGCTTCAGTGAAGGAACAAAAAGGATCTTAAAATCTGGTTCAATTAGGAACTGACCTGGACAACTCACATTAAGAAATTACTAGGGAATTATCAGGAGTGGTCGGATGTATGTATAAAATAGCAAACTTAATACCAATTGGCTTACCAAAGACTTATATTACTCCCTGTTTTTTTACTCGAGGCTCTGTTATGGAATTATGGTATGGGGAACAACCACGTTTACAGACTATTGTAAACGAATCATACTTCAAAAAAAGGTTCTCCGAATTTTGGAAAACTCCCATGGTAACATTCTGCAGATTTCTGTGGCAGTCCTTGTTTTACTAAGCATAACGTAGCTCAAAGCAAAATCAAATCTACTATTTCAAACTTATCGCAAGACAATACACACAAAAGAACTCTACACGAAGTGGATGAATCTGCTTCACAGCCTTATCTGTTGAGAAATAGTAAACGTAGAACTCCTAATGTGCGTACAAACTATGGAAAACAGAAAATTGATTATCAGGTTGAGTTATCACTATGGAAGATTACTGATATTACACAGTCATTTCGTAAATACAAGAGAAAAAGATTAAACAAATACTTATAGACAATGACATCTGTTATGCGTTACAGAAATTGTTTTGTCTGTGTTTGTTTTTTGGTTACCTATGTGCCAACCACTGGACATGTGGATACTAAAACTGCTGAGTATTGCTTCTTGATTGTGCGGTGTAAATGAAATGTTTTTAATGTGTTGCATGAAATGTATTTTACGTACACAGGCACTGTATAATTTTAGGAAAAGAAAAGTGCTACCCTTAGCAAAAAGAGGCTATGTTTGAAATGAATTTTGAATGCATTTAATACATGTATTAAGTTTGTATTTATTCTAAATTTTTTTGTCTGCATTCAGAATTCATTTTTAATCTGTATAAATTATATTTTGAGTAGAAATTGCAAATGCATTAGAAGTATGTTTAAAATGTATGTTACATATATTTTATTTGTGTTCGCATTAGTCTTTAAATGCATTTTTATTTTATTTTAGCTATGCTTGCAGGCGCATATAAAATATGTTTTAATCACATTTTTATTGTATACATAGTTAAATTCAAAAAATATTTTAATTGTGTTTCAAATGTAATAGCAATAATAATACTAACATATTTAAATTGTGTTTTAAATGTAATAGCAGTAATAACTAAAATATATTTTTATTATGTTCTAGATGTAATAGCAGTAACTCACGAAATATATTTTAGTTATAATCGAAATGTGTTAACAATAATATTTAGAATGCATTCTAAATATTTTTAAGTGTATCTAGAGCACAGGCATAAAATATATTTCGAATGTGTTACTAGAGAGCATTAAGAATGCACTTTAATAGTACAAAATGAATTTCATTGATGTTCTTTGAAGCTGGTAGGTGACAAGCACTATTTGCTTTTCACTTACCAGCTTCAAAATTTTTAGTCATTACCCAATTCACTAAAGCTTTCACTTTTTAATGCAAACAAGAGACCCATCCGAGCGCTACAATCACAACATCACACAGATTCACAATTGCAATCTTGATTTTATTAGTCTATATGGCACATTTGTGCAATAACACTGCAACAGCACTGAAGAATGAATGTTTGTTCAGCCACAGGCTCCATTCTTCTTCAGTGCTGTTGCAGCATTATTACACTTCCGTCGCAGGTAACCCCTGACGTCTGACTCCGTGAGGTTAGAGAACTTCGTCAGCACGTGGACTGAAACAAAGAAAACAAGCAAGAAATGTGAAACATAGAAGCTTTTGTTCCTAAAATCAATGTAATCAATCACTTGAAAAATATGTTAAGTTTTCCTCTTGCCACTACAATGAAAACATAAAAGAGGATAGGCAAATATATGACCAACAGTGCCTTCAGCTTACATATTATTTCATATTCTCACAATCTTATATAGAGGGTCAGTGATGGTGATGGCCAACATTTAATAATGAATGTGAGCACAAAATAAATAAAAGAAAGCATATGTTTGAACAACCCATCTTCCGAGTAGACACCCTCTTTTACGTTTGGGGTACATCAATCCTCACAGTCGAGTTGTTCTAGAAAGTTTCATCAAACATAACATTAATCGACAAAGCTACAAGCCACATGCTGGGCACAAGCACCCTTACCGATGATGTCGTCCACGGTGCTTTTGTCAAGGGCTTCCTTGCCCGCCGTGGACCCCCTCAGGCAACAGCGTCCCAACGTCTCGTTGCCAAAAACCATTTCGGCAAGCTCTTGCGTGTACACGGAAGGAGTTGTGCTATTGAGCCGCACCATCCGGATGGCTGGGCAGACGGTGGTGCCGAACTTTAGCTGCAGTAGAAAGGAGACAAACAAAAACAAGTCATACGAATGCACTTCAAAATTCTCAATAAAAATGGTCTTTATCTTATATTGCAAGTCAGCAACAAGCCTGAAAATGCAATTATAAGCTAGGTTTCCCATAAATATGTCATGTGAATGTCAAATCTATATGGTTATCAGAACAGCACTAAAAGCTATGCCATGTAATCCACACGTCAAAAAGCAAGCAGTCACCAGGGCCCGTTTGCTCGAAGCACTAACCGCGGCTAAAGTTAGCTGCAGTACCTAGGAGAGGGATTTTGAAATCACGTGACTGGCTCAGTAGGGATGCGGGGAAACATAGCGGTGCCCCGGTCAGTGAGCGCCGCTCGCATTAAAACTAATACGTCATTGTAGCTGCAATATCAGGCGCGTTAGTCAGCAACAAATGGTGCACGAGGCTTTCGCTTTGCCTTACCTCACTTGAATTGCGAAGCATGAGCAATCACCTCGCCACATTTTTAGATAGTCTTTCGATTCTGGCCATTCCTAAGCCTAAATGAACATGATAATTGCCGGCATGGCAACGTCTTTGGAAAGCGGATTGCCTTGACTCAATCGGCCGGGTATTGATAGCACACAAAAGCAGACAGCGTCCCAATAGGCCTTTTTCTAAATTTCCCAAGCACCGAGTTGCATGCTACGAGTGTAGTTACATGCGTTGCACGTGCTGGCCTCTGCAGTAGTAATTGCTCTTAAGCAAAAAGTCTAAAAGAAATTTTGCCTTGCACGTGCAATTCATCAAAGCCTTATGATTATTTACTTCGAATCTTTTATAAGAGGAAGTCCAGCGCACGCGGACCGTAGAATTACACTTCCAGTGTTCTCCTCGATGCTTGGGTAATTTAGAAAAAGGTCTATTGGGACGCTGTCTGCTTTTGTGTGCTATCAAAGTCAAGGCAATCTGCTTTCCAAAGACGTTGCCATGCCGACAATTATCGCGTTCATTTAGGCTTAGGAATGGCCATAATGACTATCTAAAAAATGTGGCGAAATGATTGCTCATGCTTTGCGATTTAAGTGAGTGAGGTAAGGCAAAGCGAAAGCCTCCTGCACCATTCATTGCTGACTAACGTGCCCGATATTGCAGCTACAACGACATATTAGTTCCAAAACGAGCAGCGCTCACTGACCAAGGCACCGCTATGTTTCCCGCATCCCCACCGAGCCAGTCACGTGATCTCAAAATCCCTGTCCTAGGTGCTGCGTCTAACTTTAGCTGCGGTTAGCGATTCGAGCAAACAGGCCCAGGACTTAATTACTTGATGTATACATCTACCTAGTACAGCTAGAGATTAATAAATCAAAATATGTAAGCCATTATTTAACAGCTCACTCGGGCTGTACTTAGGTTTGCCACCCTTCCTAGGCAAAAAGACCGGCAGCATGGAAGAGGGTCGCACGTCATTAAAGGGGTAGTGCAACAATTTAAATGTTGAAAAAAGTGGCACTTGCATTTTTTTATATTGTTTATCCAAGCACAAGTGACCAAAAACGTGTCACCTTGCCCCAAAAAACTGCCATTCCGCTGCATAACCACGAAGAAAAAAAGAAATTATTTGTTTGTCTTTTGACATATTTAGGCTAAAGGGGAGCAGGGAACCTTTTGCACTGTTTCAACAGAAAAAAATGCAGCAAAAGAGCCTACAATGGTGTCCATTTACGCACTACTACAGCCAGTGTGCCACCCAAAGTTTACGGCGAGCAAGTTAGTCAGTTCTTCGTGCACCTCATGCTTTTGTTTAACCCGGACGAGCTGACGTACTGTTATTTACCCCTTGTTTCGACAAATCACGGCACGTGCTTTTCTGCCTCGTCATCGCGCGTTCTGTGTGCGTCCTTTATGTTGCCCGCTGATTGGCGTTCCCTTTTTTGTTCTTCTAAACGTTGGTATGCGCAGAAGACACGTTTCGGTACAGTTGCATGCCATATAGATGCTTCGACCAGTGGCACCTAGTGTCTCACAGCTACGCTGCATGGGGTACACGCATGCATTAAGATCAGCACCCCAGACTTCCCAGACAAGCTTCCCAAAACAAACAGACTTCCCAGAACAGACAATCGGGCCAGGCATGCTGCATTTGACAGGGTCATATTCTGGCATCGCTGTCATCAACGGCTCGACACAGGTGCTATGCTCCTCAAACAAGCCCTCCAAGGACGAACTGCAGAGGCTATACACAGAGTTTATGGCAGATCCAAACCATGCTCTGACACTAGAGAAATAAAAAAAGTGGCTACTAGCTATGCTCCACTACTGAATTTTGACTGTATGAAATGATTCTCAAGGGCATAGTAAAAATATATTAAAAAAGGGTGGAGTTCTCAACAGGCTGGAAAGCATCCAAGACCACCTGCTTTGGGTTGTCATCCCAATTCATTGTAAAGTCAAGAAAGAAAAATGAGATGACGCAATAATTCGAAAGTGCCAAATCGTGCAGAGTGAACAGGTATTTTTATCATAAAGATGCCTTCTTTCAATACATTGTTTCAGTTATCAATCTATCACCTATCCCATTTCACCAGTACGAAATATCTGCTATAGTACCCCGCGTAATGTGCCCCCAAATATGTGCTGATTTTTCTAAAACCATCCACTTGCATTAGAATAAATATGATAATCTAGACTTACAGAAGCACCACCAGCCTCAGCTGCCCCAGCATTCACCACTGCAGGACCAGCTGCCATTCTTGATTTCATGTCCTCAAAGAGGCCTGGCATCCCTGCAAAACAAAAGGATAGTGTTATATTGAGGGTTCCCAATTGATACCGGAAATGCTTTCAGCATTGGGGCAATGAAGCAGTGGAGAAGCTTACCGACCTTGAAAACTCTAATAAGCATACTAGACAATGTCTTGAACACCCATCATTGACATGAAGTTGAACGCGGTACCGTCGACCGCACAATAGGGTCTATTCACCTGTAGCTCGCGAGTGGTGCGCCCTGGGTATGCCAACATCTTTGTGTCTGTGACAGCTGCTTCGCTGCTCTCGTACCGGCTGCATTAGGCAGTGACTGCTGGTAGTTTATGCGGCTGTGCAGTTTCCAGCAAATATGGTATTATATGCTATACTTGGCTCCCACACTAACAAGCGGTGCGGAGGCGGCAGAAAGACTAGCAACATCGGAGACTCCCAGTGATTCAAGAGCCAGAGAGTGCGAGCCTAGGGATGCAACAAGACGCGATAGCTGTACTCGAGGACACAACGCAAACGGCTTTCGATGATCAGCTGAAAGGACCTTGACACCGCTCGACAAAACTTAGTCTAGGTAAGTGCTGGCGCATTTTGCCTTTACCCGACATTAGTTTGACTTGGCATGTCGCATCTGCAAGCTACGCCTGCTTGCAGCCGAAGTTCAATGACACTTTCCAAGGGACGCGAGCACAAATGTTTCTACATCTGTAGCAGTGGCAAAACGGCATTGACAGGAATTTACATTCATAGGCAGATACTTTTGCCTCCATCAACCTGGAAGCCCTTAGCATTTATGAGCCCCTTGGCTCTGTGGAAATGTCAACAAACATTGCATGCCTCAGCCTATTGGCCACAACTCGTATTGTGCTTGCCAAAAGCGCATGAGTGCATGAAATGCTCAATGGGCTTCCAATCGGGGGTTACACTCATCAAAATGGCTTGCACAACCACCGGCACGGCACAGCAAACTGCTTAAGGGGGCTCGGAACAGAAAACATGCAACGGTTGTTGACATCTCCAAGGAAGCAAACACTTACAAATGGACCAGCCTCGTGTGAGGCAAAAGGCTGTGTGGCAGTGTGGGCCCACAAACAAAAAATTTTGTCAATGCCGTTCTGTTGCAACTACAGCGGTAGAAAAACATGCATTTGTGCCTTTTGGGAATGTCCCTAAACTCCTTCGGCTGCGAGTAGTAGCTCGCGACACGTGAAGTCAAAATTATGTATGGTAACGACAAAATGTTCCTGCACCTACCTGAGATAAAGTATTGTGAGCATACCCGATACCTGTTGAGATTGGCGGCGAGAACTTTCTCGGCGATTAGCAAGAGCAATTCGCCTTGTCTCAAAGCAGCAAGCAACCGCGTCTTGTTGCTTTCTTGAGAGTGCACTCTCGGGATCTCGAAAAACAGAGAGTCCCCGACATCGCTATTCTCTTTCTGTCCTTCGTGGTGCAGTAAACGCATGATACCACATTTGCTAGAAACTGCACAGCCGCTGAACTGCCAGTAATTGCTGCGTATTGCAACCAGTACGACAGCGGCGATATGACTGGCACGGACACAAAGATGGCAGCGCACCCAGTGTGCCCCACTTGCAAGCCGCAGGTGAATAGACCCTATACTATCAGCACCATGATGCGGTGGCTGTTACTGCTTGCACACCTCGTCGCGTTCTTCACTGACATTAAGCTCTTATGCTGAACGCTGTTCTCAGCTCTACTTCTACCCTCCACAGAAAGCGTGAAAGCGGATTTTCATTTCAGCACCCCTTTTTGTCGGCACAATGCCATGTCATTGACGGAAAATGCTTAGCAGTTTGCACGCGAAATAATGTCAACAGTGCTCGGCATGTTTACCAAAGAGTCAAATGCTTTCTGAATTCATGAATAAACACTAATAGTGATAAATTGTGAAAATGGGAAAAGCCCAAGCAATCAATGAATGCTAAAAACAGTAATAACTGTAAAATGGGCAGTGATTAATAAGCACTGAATGTTTCTACAAAAGGAAGAAATTCGGGCACCTTATATCAAATGCCGCCTCGAGTTTCCAGGGATGAGTGTGTTCGGATGAATTGAAAGAAATGCTAGTGTATTTCTTTAAGAAGTTTTTTTATAAAGTAACCACAGTGCCCCACGATAACGTCTGAAAGGCTCCTCCCCCATCCTCGCACTTTCTGCAGGGAGTAGTAACAGAGCTGAGAACAGCGTTCAATCGAAGCACCTACCCTTGGCAAAGCACATGATAAGGCGCGCAAGCCGCCACGGCCGCCGTTTCATGGCATTCATAGTATGGGGCGGTCGAAATTCTGTGTTCACTCATCTTAATGATAGCCATCCAACTGATAACGTCTGGATGACGGAGATCTGCTAAAGTGAGCTCCAAAACCGGGAAAAAGCTCCACTTACGAATAGGGACTATGAAAAATCATTGGGGCCTCCGAGAAGCCCCGAAGGTGTTTCAGTGAACCCAGTTTGAGACCCTGTGCATTAGGTAAAGCAACTATGTTACCACTGCATTGTGTACATACTTATAAAAAGTACAAGGTGGAGACACTTGAGACTTCAAAATATGGCAAAGCATACGTAAATTGCAACTTGCACATACAAAATTTTACTTGCACATGGCGACTGTTGGCAGCAGACTCGGCATGTATTTGGTGTTCCGGTCACAATTTCGATACACTGACTGAATAAATAATCAAGGAAATACCTTATTTGGTGTCTGTTTACATATACATTTATTTTGTGCCAAATGGTACTAGGTCAATAATTTACTTGCATGCAGTAACCTCGGTACTACATGGACTGTTTTTCAGTGTTGCCTCTTTACAAAACCTGCTGTTGTTGTCAGGGGGACCATGGCACCAATGATCGCAAGATTATGACTGATGTGATGAGACAAAGGAGGCTCATGAATCACATCTGCCTTTGGTTCATGCAGGTGTGGCAGACATACTATCTGCCAGCTATTCTGAGCTCTATTAATGTTAGGAGCACAGCATGGATGTGCTCTGTGCATTTCCAATTCCAGAATGGCAGCCTACAACTGGCACCAGATCGTGTGGGCACTTGTACCGGCTGAGTGGAAACAGTGCTGAACTGAAATTTGGGTTTCACATAACAAGACAGGGGTGCTAGGCGGGACGCTACAAACCCCAAGACATCACGCATACAGCGAGAGCGTAACGTTGCATTCTTTGCTTCATATCCTCTCCACTTGGCCTGCTCACCAGACGTGCTGCCGGGGTTTGGTGCTATTCCCAGGCAAAGAGACAAAAGAGGAGGAAGCACCTCAATGAATCGTGGCCTACTTTACCAAGAATACAGCCATTAGTTCTGGATGTCGCTGCATGGGTGATGCTTTGGGGTTTATAGCACATGTCAGATGCTTCTGCCACCTGGTTTTGTGAATTAAAAATTTTAGTTCAGCATATCTGCAATTTATTCTGCGATTACTAATAGACCTTTCGTTAAATCACCCTACCATCAAAACGCTTGCAGGGGTTTGTAATTACACACGCTGTGCGTACTGCTGCAGCGGTATAATTTTTAAGCAAACATCTAGTAACAAAAGGAAAGGTGGATTTGTCACCATGTTGTTTCACGATTTACGACACATATGAAGAGAGGATGCCCAGCACATGTAAATGCACTGCGTCCCTTGGTCCTGGTTAAATACCAAAAGGTCTATTCATAAAGATAGAAACTAATACATGTTCCATATATTTTCTATGTCTACATTTATTTTGAGCAGCGATCAGAGCCAGTTAACTCCTGCATGCCCCTCTTTAAACTCTAGCGCACTTATATTTTAGGAGTTTTTCACTAATTCGGTCTCTTTAAAGGGACAATGAAGGCAATTCAGAAGTTTTATTTGACGATGGAAATAAATTTTAGGCCTATCCCAAACAATGTTGCCCGAATTTTAGCCAGAACCGACGCTTACGTACTGCAAAAATCAATTAAACAGTCGCGCTAATAATCGGCCCCGGGAGATGGCAGCGACACCCCGGAGTGCGGGAAGTCGCTGAGGGAGAAGCAGGTATCGCATGACGTCACCTAGGACGTCAAACACGGTATCATCGGGGACATGTCACGCGATTGGTCAAAATGAGATACATGCTTTCGGTTTCGTTTTGCATTGCAAGTTCTATAGAAAGAAAATGTGTTTTGGAATTCGATAACTATCAAAAGTATAATTCGGACCGGAAATGTTTACTAAACATAGAATAAATGAGTATAACTGGTTCCGTCGCAGAAGCAGGAGCTAACTCAATTAATCAGCGACGCCTAGGCCTGTCCAAAGACAGGTTAGGGCTGCCCCCGAAAAGAATGCAAACAACAATGGCAATGGCACCCGGAAGGAAGCTAACAGTCTATGCCGGGCGGGTGGCATATGTACAGATCGGCGGCGTAGGGCAGATTCCTGAATGTGTACGCAGCCTTAGGGGCAAGTAGGAGCACTGCAAGTAAGCATGAAGATGGCGTCTTTCGCTTCTTTTTGATCCTTTAGTGAGATCTTTTAGCAGTGCAGGAAATTCGTTGAGCGGTGGAGCGCGTTCTGCCGGATTGGGTTAGGCCTAGTGAACTGTCGATAAAACTGCTGATAAAATTAATCGCCTGTTCACCCAAGTTGCTCTCTCAGCTTAATACACTTCAATAAAGCAGATGGTGTCATTTCACTGTGTCTTTTACATTTTTTACTGTGCAACGCACAGTAAAAAATGTTTCTCTAACAGCAGTTTGCTGCAGTTTCTCCAGCAAACGCGTCTCGAGTCAACGACTGAGAGGTCGGCTGCTCCTCAGTAAACAGCGTCAGTCTCGCGTCGTTAGGATCACGGCAATCCTTCTCTCTTTACGTCGGTGCCAAATCGCTAATCGCTCGAGGGCTTGTTTGCGAGTGGGGCATCGCCGGCCAATAACAGCGACCGGGCTATGCAGAACGCCATGCTCACCGCAGCAACCACACTCAGCCTCTATTAAATGCTACCGAGACTGACTATTCACAGTTGACGTCACTGCTGTCGTCACTTCCCTTTTCAGAGGTTTCACATAGATAGATCCATGCAGGAATGCACAGAGTTAGTTTCGGTTTCTTTATTTTATTCGCAAACAAAAAAATAAACGTCCTACACGCTTATAAAAAAACTGGGCAGTGTGCTAGGATCTAAGAGGTCAAAAGACACATTTTGTGGAAAAAGTTTGAAATTGCCTTCATTGTCCCTTTAAAGGACCCTTATGTCTGTAAAGAAACAAGGAGCTTAAAAAAGGTTAGGGAAGGCATTGTGCCTTGCAGTGGCTGCACCATGAATTGAGGATGGGGGGGCCAACTTTCAGGCTACCATGCTACACTTATACTAATTCATACCTTCAAGCACAGGGTAGAGAGAATTGACGGCAAAGAGTGCTTTTCTCTCTGCTGCCAGCACCTTGCCCTCTGCTTCTTCCGCTCGGGCTTCAAGCAGCTTGCCCTTCTCCTCAGCGTAGGCTGCCCTGGCCTCGGCCTCGGCTATCTTGGCCTTGGCGTCGGCCAGCTTGGCCTCCGCGTCAGCTAGCTTGGCCTTGGTGTCGACTAGCTCTGCCTCGGCCTGAGCTTGGGCTGTCCTGGCTTCAGCATGTGTTAGCTCAGCAGCAGCAAAGGAAGGGCCCTGATCATCCAGTCTAGGGGTCACCTGAAGCAGAAATCATTCTTGGGTGTTTAAAACACCTAAAACCCTTCCACAATTTTTTTAAAGTACTTCCATGGACAAAAATCCTCGGTATGTGCAAGCGGCGGCTGAAACTTATCGCTGCACCATCTGTCGGTGGCTCGCCTGATTTCGAGACCGCACCTGCATGCTATTGTGCTTGCAGGCGTGTGTTCATGCACTCTTCTGTGACTCAGTTAATTCCTCAGAATACAGCGCAATGTGCCGCCTCAGCGGCGGCATTCATGAGCATCTGAAAAAGATGCCACGAAAGGAGAGAGCATTTGCGGTTTTGCAGCATATACTGCTGGTCAATAAGAAGTCTGGTTTCCATGTGGTGATTCAATGTTTTTCTTCATATCATAGTAATTACGGCACACTTTCTGACATAGCAACAAGACGTGGCAATTTGAGTGAGCAGTAAAATCAGATCTACAGTCATGGCACCTCGTGCTACATCCTCAGGTAAACACCGCGTCAGAAAAGCACCCATGTGCTCTTCTGTGGTCTAAACCAGGCAACCAACCGGCAGATAGCTGCAGTCACGCTTTTCAGTCACCGCTCTCGCGTCCTTGGGATTTTTGTCTGCGATAGTACACTGTCTCAGATTTATACAGATGCCTTCAACAATACCACTTTTTGACCCGTCAGAACCTTAGCAAGCAAGACTTTTGTAGCCTCAGGCCTGCATGGTCAGCTGAAAACTGGATCACATACCAGCAAGAATGGTGAATTACCTGTTGAAGGATCTCCAACCTTATCCGCTCCATGATACGGTCCTCAAATGCTGCTGACTTGGCTTTTCCTGGCTTCTGAAATGCAAAAAAGTAATACCATAAAAGCTTTATTTTTGTTAAAAACGATTTCACAAACAAATTGATTTTCCAAGATACCCACAGGGTTCATCTCAATTATTTTAGGAACTCAGAATAACAAAAACTGTAATTGCCAGACCCATTCAATGAAGCATTCCAGAAAAAAGTAGTTGAAAGATCAGCTAGCAAAGACTACTGTGTGTGAAATGTCTGTTTATTGTTAACACATCCTGGTTTGGGTTTTTGCGGAACTGCACAGGACTAACTCATCATTCTGGGCCTTGAATCAATTATGTTAGATGGCACTAGAGCAGAAATTGTTTTAAGCTGCATATGACAGAAGGCGTTGATAAGGCTTACCTGTGATCCCTACACAACAGGGTTGTCTTACCCTGGAAAACATTACTTTTTCTTCTTTTCCTATGCACTACCGGTGCAAGTCCCCTTAACAGATTCTTACTGCATAGGAGCATGACGCTGCATGAAAACCTGACCTTGACTGATTTAACAAAATCCTCAGTTCAATTAAACAATGTAGGCTCCCCTAAACTTAGCTAGGTAGAGATTAAATAGAAATTATCTAGCTGTACTCAAATTAGAAATATGGATAGACCTGCTTAAAAGTGCACAAAGGGGGTGTCTGAGATCGTCTGTTCTTAGTCATAACTAGGGCTCCGTGTTTTCGGATAAATGCGAAAAACTCCGAAAAACACCCGCCGGTAAAAATTTTATCCGATAAACT